>OX638117.1:24910000-25162500 GCA_951804975.1 Anthophora plumipes | reverse complement strand
TAACCTAACCTAACCTAACCTAACCTAACCTAACCTAACCTAACCTAACCTAACCTAACCTAACCTAACCTAACCTAACCTAACCTAACCTAACCTAACCTAACCTAACCTAACCTAACCTAACCTAACCTAACCTAACCTAACCTAACCTAACCTAACCTAACCTAACCTAACCTAACCTAACCTAACCTAACCTAACCTAACCTAACCTAACCTAACCTAACCTAACCTAACCTAACCTAACCTAACCTAACCTAACCTAACCTAACCTAACCTAACCTAACCTAACCTAACCTAACCTAACCTAACCTAACCTAACCTAACCTAACCTAACCTAACCTAACCTAACCTAACCTAACCTAACCTAACCTAACCTAACCTAACCTAACCTAACCTAACCTAACCTAACCTAACCTAACCTAACCTAACCTAACCTAACCTAACCTAACCTAACCTAACCTAACCTAACCTAACCTAACCTAACCTAACCTAACCTAACCTAACCTAACCTAACCTAACCTAACCTAACCTAACCTAACCTAACCTAACCTAACCTAACCTAACCTAACCTAACCTAACCTAACCTAACCTAACCTAACCTAACCTAACCTAACCTAACCTAACCTAACCTAACCTAACCTAACCTAACCTAACCTAACCTAACCTAACCTAACCTAACCTAACCTAACCTAACCTAACCTAACCTAACCTAACCTAACCTAACCTAACCTAACCTAACCTAACCTAACCTAACCTAACCTAACCTAACCTAACCTAACCTAACCTAACCTAACCTAACCTAACCTAACCTAACCTAACCTAACCTAACCTAACCTAACCTAACCTAACCTAACCTAACCTAACCTAACCTAACCTAACCTAACCTAACCTAACCTAACCTAACCTAACCTAACCTAACCTAACCTAACCTAACCTAACCTAACCTAACCTAACCTAACCTAACCTAACCTAACCTAACCTAACCTAACCTAACCTAACCTAACCTAACCTAACCTAACCTAACCTAACCTAACCTAACCTAACCTAACCTAACCTAACCTAACCTAACCTAACCTAACCTAACCTAACCTAACCTAACCTAACCTAACCTAACCTAACCTAACCTAACCTAACCTAACCTAACCTAACCTAACCTAACCTAACCTAACCTAACCTAACCTAACCTAACCTAACCTAACCTAACCTAACCTAACCTAACCTAACCTAACCTAACCTAACCTAACCTAACCTAACCTAACCTAACCTAACCTAACCTAACCTAACCTAACCTAACCTAACCTAACCTAACCTAACCTAACCTAACCTAACCTAACCTAACCTAACCTAACCTAACCTAACCTAACCTAACCTAACCTAACCTAACCTAACCTAACCTAACCTAACCTAACCTAACCTAACCTAACCTAACCTAACCTAACCTAACCTAACCTAACCTAACCTAACCTAACCTAACCTAACCTAACCTAACCTAACCTAACCTAACCTAACCTAACCTAACCTAACCTAACCTAACCTAACCTAACCTAACCTAACCTAACCTAACCTAACCTAACCTAACCTAACCTAACCTAACCTAACCTAACCTAACCTAACCTAACCTAACCTAACCTAACCTAACCTAACCTAACCTAACCTAACCTAACCTAACCTAACCTAACCTAACCTAACCTAACCTAACCTAACCTAACCTAACCTAACCTAACCTAACCTAACCTAACCTAACCTAACCTAACCTAACCTAACCTAACCTAACCTAACCTAACCTAACCTAACCTAACCTAACCTAACCTAACCTAACCTAACCTAACCTAACCTAACCTAACCTAACCTAACCTAACCTAACCTAACCTAACCTAACCTAACCTAACCTAACCTAACCTAACCTAACCTAACCTAACCTAACCTAACCTAACCTAACCTAACCTAACCTAACCTAACCTAACCTAACCTAACCTAACCTAACCTAACCTAACCTAACCTAACCTAACCTAACCTAACCTAACCTAACCTAACCTAACCTAACCTAACCTAACCTAACCTAACCTAACCTAACCTAACCTAACCTAACCTAACCTAACCTAACCTAACCTAACCTAACCTAACCTAACCTAACCTAACCTAACCTAACCTAACCTAACCTAACCTAACCTAACCTAACCTAACCTAACCTAACCTAACCTAACCTAACCTAACCTAACCTAACCTAACCTAACCTAACCTAACCTAACCTAACCTAACCTAACCTAACCTAACCTAACCTAACCTAACCTAACCTAACCTAACCTAACCTAACCTAACCTAACCTAACCTAACCTAACCTAACCTAACCTAACCTAACCTAACCTAACCTAACCTAACCTAACCTAACCTAACCTAACCTAACCTAACCTAACCTAACCTAACCTAACCTAACCTAACCTAACCTAACCTAACCTAACCTAACCTAACCTAACCTAACCTAACCTAACCTAACCTAACCTAACCTAACCTAACCTAACCTAACCTAACCTAACCTAACCTAACCTAACCTAACCTAACCTAACCTAACCTAACCTAACCTAACCTAACCTAACCTAACCTAACCTAACCTAACCTAACCTAACCTAACCTAACCTAACCTAACCTAACCTAACCTAACCTAACCTAACCTAACCTAACCTAACCTAACCTAACCTAACCTAACCTAACCTAACCTAACCTAACCTAACCTAACCTAACCTAACCTAACCTAACCTAACCTAACCTAACCTAACCTAACCTAACCTAACCTAACCTAACCTAACCTAACCTAACCTAACCTAACCTAACCTAACCTAACCTAACCTAACCTAACCTAACCTAACCTAACCTAACCTAACCTAACCTAACCTAACCTAACCTAACCTAACCTAACCTAACCTAACCTAACCTAACCTAACCTAACCTAACCTAACCTAACCTAACCTAACCTAACCTAACCTAACCTAACCTAACCTAACCTAACCTAACCTAACCTAACCTAACCTAACCTAACCTAACCTAACCTAACCTAACCTAACCTAACCTAACCTAACCTAACCTAACCTAACCTAACCTAACCTAACCTAACCTAACCTAACCTAACCTAACCTAACCTAACCTAACCTAACCTAACCTAACCTAACCTAACCTAACCTAACCTAACCTAACCTAACCTAACCTAACCTAACCTAACCTAACCTAACCTAACCTAACCTAACCTAACCTAACCTAACCTAACCTAACCTAACCTAACCTAACCTAACCTAACCTAACCTAACCTAACCTAACCTAACCTAACCTAACCTAACCTAACCTAACCTAACCTAACCTAACCTAACCTAACCTAACCTAACCTAACCTAACCTAACCTAACCTAACCTAACCTAACCTAACCTAACCTAACCTAACCTAACCTAACCTAACCTAACCTAACCTAACCTAACCTAACCTAACCTAACCTAACCTAACCTAACCTAACCTAACCTAACCTAACCTAACCTAACCTAACCTAACCTAACCTAACCTAACCTAACCTAACCTAACCTAACCTAACCTAACCTAACCTAACCTAACCTAACCTAACCTAACCTAACCTAACCTAACCTAACCTAACCTAACCTAACCTAACCTAACCTAACCTAACCTAACCTAACCTAACCTAACCTAACCTAACCTAACCTAACCTAACCTAACCTAACCTAACCTAACCTAACCTAACCTAACCTAACCTAACCTAACCTAACCTAACCTAACCTAACCTAACCTAACCTAACCTAACCTAACCTAACCTAACCTAACCTAACCTAACCTAACCTAACCTAACCTAACCTAACCTAACCTAACCTAACCTAACCTAACCTAACCTAACCTAACCTAACCTAACCTAACCTAACCTAACCTAACCTAACCTAACCTAACCTAACCTAACCTAACCTAACCTAACCTAACCTAACCTAACCTAACCTAACCTAACCTAACCTAACCTAACCTAACCTAACCTAACCTAACCTAACCTAACCTAACCTAACCTAACCTAACCTAACCTAACCTAACCTAACCTAACCTAACCTAACCTAACCTAACCTAACCTAACCTAACCTAACCTAACCTAACCTAACCTAACCTAACCTAACCTAACCTAACCTAACCTAACCTAACCTAACCTAACCTAACCTAACCTAACCTAACCTAACCTAACCTAACCTAACCTAACCTAACCTAACCTAACCTAACCTAACCTAACCTAACCTAACCTAACCTAACCTAACCTAACCTAACCTAACCTAACCTAACCTAACCTAACCTAACCTAACCTAACCTAACCTAACCTAACCTAACCTAACCTAACCTAACCTAACCTAACCTAACCTAACCTAACCTAACCTAACCTAACCTAACCTAACCTAACCTAACCTAACCTAACCTAACCTAACCTAACCTAACCTAACCTAACCTAACCTAACCTAACCTAACCTAACCTAACCTAACCTAACCTAACCTAACCTAACCTAACCTAACCTAACCTAACCTAACCTAACCTAACCTAACCTAACCTAACCTAACCTAACCTAACCTAACCTAACCTAACCTAACCTAACCTAACCTAACCTAACCTAACCTAACCTAACCTAACCTAACCTAACCTAACCTAACCTAACCTAACCTAACCTAACCTAACCTAACCTAACCTAACCTAACCTAACCTAACCTAACCTAACCTAACCTAACCTAACCTAACCTAACCTAACCTAACCTAACCTAACCTAACCTAACCTAACCTAACCTAACCTAACCTAACCTAACCTAACCTAACCTAACCTAACCTAACCTAACCTAACCTAACCTAACCTAACCTAACCTAACCTAACCTAACCTAACCTAACCTAACCTAACCTAACCTAACCTAACCTAACCTAACCTAACCTAACCTAACCTAACCTAACCTAACCTAACCTAACCTAACCTAACCTAACCTAACCTAACCTAACCTAACCTAACCTAACCTAACCTAACCTAACCTAACCTAACCTAACCTAACCTAACCTAACCTAACCTAACCTAACCTAACCTAACCTAACCTAACCTAACCTAACCTAACCTAACCTAACCTAACCTAACCTAACCTAACCTAACCTAACCTAACCTAACCTAACCTAACCTAACCTAACCTAACCTAACCTAACCTAACCTAACCTAACCTAACCTAACCTAACCTAACCTAACCTAACCTAACCTAACCTAACCTAACCTAACCTAACCTAACCTAACCTAACCTAACCTAACCTAACCTAACCTAACCTAACCTAACCTAACCTAACCTAACCTAACCTAACCTAACCTAACCTAACCTAACCTAACCTAACCTAACCTAACCTAACCTAACCTAACCTAACCTAACCGGGGCGTGGGGGGGGGTGAGTGGGCGGGGCGTGGGGCATGGGGGTGTAAGTGGGCGGGGGCGTGGGGCGCGGGGTGTGAGTGGGTGGTGTGTGGGGCATGGGGGCGTGGGTGAGTGGTGTGGGCTGGAGGAAAATGGAAGAGAGAGAGAGAAAGTATAGAAGAGAGAGAAAGAATAGAAGAGAGAGAAAGAATAGAAGAGAGAGAGAAGGTAGAGGAGAGAGAAAGTGTAGAAGAGAGAGAAAGAATAGAAGAGAGAGAGAAGGCAGAGGACAGAGAAAGTGTAGAAGAGAGAGAAAGAATAGAAGAGAGAGAAAGTATAGAAGTGAGAGAAGGTGGAAGAGAGAGAGAAGGTGGGAGAGATAGAGAAAGTGGAAGAGAAAGTATAGAAGAGAGAGAAAGAATAGGAGAGAGAGAAAGAATAGAAGAGAGAGAGAAAGAATAGAAGAGAGAGAGAAAGAATAGAAGAGAGAGAGAAAGAATAGAAGAGAGGGAGAAGGTGGAAGAGAGAGTAAGAATAGAAGAGAGAGAGAAGGTGGAAGAGAGAGAAAGTGTAGAAGAGAGAGAAAGAATAGAAGAGAGAGAGAAGGCAGAGGACAGAGAAAGTGTAGAAGAGAGAGAAAGAATAGAAGAGAGAGAAAGAATAGAAGAGAGAGAAAGAGTAGAAGAGAGAGAAAGAGTAGAAGAGAGAGAGAAGGCGGAGGCGAGAGAATGTATAGAAGTGAGAGAAGGTGGAAGAGAGAGAGAAGGTGGGAGAGATAGAGAAGGTGGAAGAGAAAGTATAGAAGAGAGAGAAATAGAAGAGAGAAAAAGAATAGGAGAGAGAGAAAGAATAGAAGAGAGAGAGAAAGAATAGAAGAGAGGGAGAAGTTGGAAGAGAGAGTAAGAATAGAAGAGAGAGAGAAAGAATAGAGGAGAGAGAGAAAGTGTAGAAGAGAGAGAAAAGGAGAAGAGAGAGAGAAGGCAGAGGAGAGAGAAAGAATAGAAGAGAGAGAAGGTGGAAGAGAGAGAGAAGGCAGAGGAGAGAGAAAGAATAGAAGAGAGGGAGAAAGTATAGAAGAGAGAGAGAAAGAATAGAAGAGAGGGAGAAGGTGGAAGAGAGAGAAAGAATAGAAGAGAGAGAGAAGGTAGAGGAGAGAGAAAGAATAGAAGAGAGGGAGAAAGTATAGAAGAGAGGGAGAAGGTGGAAGAGAGAGAAAGAATAGAAGAGAGAGAAGGTGGAGAGAGAGAAGGCAGAGGAGAGAGAAAGAATAGAAGAGAGAGAAAGAATAGAAGAGAGAGAAAGAGTAGAAGAGAGAGAGAAGGCAGACGCGAGAGAATGTATAGAAGAGAGAGAAGGTGGAAGAGATAGAGAAGGTGGAAGAGAAAGTATAGAAGAGCGAGAAAGAATATAAGAGAGAGAAAGAATAGAAGAGAGAGAGAAGGCAGAGGAGAGAGAAAGTATAGAAGTGAGAGAAGGTGGAAGAGAGAGAGAAGGTGGGAGAGATAGAGAAGGTGGAAGAGAAAGTATAGAAGAGAGAGAAAGAATAGAAGAGAGAAAAAGAATAGGAGAGAGAGAAAGAATAGGAGAGAGAGAAAGAATAGAAGAGAGAGAGAAAGAATAGAAGAGAGGGAGAAGGTGGAAGAGAGAGTAAGAATAGAAGAGAGAGAGAAGGTAGAGGAGAGAGAAAGTATAGAAGAGAGAGCAGGTGGAAGAGAGAGAGAAGGTAGAAGAGAGAGAGACAAACAGCAATGGAAGTAATACGGTAGGTAGATCAAGAAGAAGAATGTTAGCCGAAAGCAAAGTACAGCGGGTATAGGTAAGGTAGAAAGAGATAAACAGGAAATATCTAGCTAGCTAAACTTATAGTAACTTAGAATTTCGCAATTTCTGCAGCTTGAACGATGGAACGTGGTGTCTGCAGCAACTTCCGGCGATTTTTATTCAAATTGCAACTACGAATCTTAATTAAAGCCGATTTTAAACGAATTCGCAGCTCTAAGGACATCGACCCGCCATCTAGCGGCGAAAGGCGGGACTATGCATACCTCGGAAAGAAAATTCCGAATGCGTCGCGCCATCTTTCGGCGAGAAGAGAAACTACATTGCTAGTACCTATCGCCACCGCTAGATGCCGCTACATCCTACTGGCTATCACTCGCGATTTTTTCGAATACAAACTCCCTGTTCATCAATTTTCTACGGTATAAATTCCGTTCCTGAACGATTGACAATTACTCTAGACGTTCTGCTTTGTCGAATGTATCAGCACCTGTCGTTCACATTATCCACAAACGTTGAAATTAATATTGTCTGCTGTTTCAAATATGTTGAATGTGCTTTGCTCGCTTATACAACGGTTTCCATGACGCTATTGGCGCACTTAAAATAAATATAGATCTCTAAATAGATCTCTTAATACATGTATGCTTCCTATTAAAGACAGAAATACATTTCGATCGTAAATTACTTAAAACAGAACTCAAGGTAATCTGTATTAAAATCATAACGTTGTAACAACAATTCTCAAACGGAAACAGAAAGTAATACACCTCTACTTCTTCGGTAAATTCATGCTTTCGAGATTGAAATTTGGTGATTTCACAAAATTGCATGAAAAAAAAAAAAACATTGTGTGCAATATAAATGTGCAAAGCTGCTCCCCGTTGTATATATATATACAGAACATCTGCAATTCGATTCTGTCTGTGAAACCATCCGACCTATATTGCTATAATTTTGTAATAGTTGATAGATTGTCAATGAACGACTACATTGTCTTGGTTTCTATATTATGCGTGACATTTTAATACCTTTCTTAGTTTCTTCGGCTGGAATTCCTACATAGTTTACCCACAACCTGTTAATAGTAAATATTTTATTAGAAGAAGATTAATACTTTCGCAACAGGAAACTAACATGTGCTTAACACTCACCACATCGATCTAGATGTTTGATTAACTGTCCTTCTTAAATTCTACTGAAATAAATGTAACGTAATAGTAACACGTATTTCTTTCCTTCCATTCCTTTCCTAATAGTCGTTATTATCGTGCTTCCTCTTCTGACAGCCTTGTACAGAGTTTAGTACAGAATCGTCTCCCCCTGACGTTTCATATGCGTGGAAAATAATAAACAATTCACTGTATCTGCTACAAAATTTAACCCACGACGATGGCATATATTTGGAGCAGTTTACAGGATCCCTAAGTATTTATCTACGAAAGACGAATTTGGTGGCAATATTATTAAGCAAAACAATGTAATGTGATATGTTCTACAATATGACATGGAAAATATGAAACAGACCTGTTCTATTCAAATTTTACATCTATACCTTCTCAACTCTTTTTCATTTACACCTCCAAATTTTTTTGTGCGTCTACAAAATCAATTAATTTCAATACTGCATACGTGTTGCTATTAATTTATACATTAAAAAGAAAAAAAAAATTATTTATTTATATAAACCGAATATGATTTACAACAGCAAATACTTACAAATAATACTTAGAATACTAATGCTTAGAAGTAACTGTTACTAAGTTGTAAGTGGTACTCCGATGTGAAATGCTATTGGTCCGCATTGACAGGAAAATAAGAATCCATACACCAATTTTCTATAATTATAATATGTATGAATGGTTCTACGAAATACAAACAGTGGAATAAGAAAATACAGACAAGTAAAAGTTATTGTACCTTAAAAAAACGCTTCTCGTTCCTACATTTGCCATAATATCGGATGTCCTACTGATATAAAACTTCTTCTTGCTAAAACTGTTATTATTATGATGCAGGACAACCACTTAGGAATACTTACGTAAACGTGCAGAAACTATTGAACCGTAATCATACCGTACAGATTAAAATTCGAATGTTTCCACATAGAATCAACAATTATCTGCAGGGCATTCCACAGCACAAGGCGTCTACAGCAAGTTCCAGCAATTTTCCCGTCCAATTCCAACGATGTACCATAATCGAAAGAAAACCTGATTGATAAATACTTTAGATGTTCTGCTTTGTCAAACATATTAGCACCTGTCCAACAAATTATCCAGGAACTTTGAAATTATCATTACTGTACTTTAAAACACGTACAATCAGTTCTTCTGGTTCATAGAACAGTTTCTCTGGCGTTATTCGTTGTGTTTCTTGCATCACTAACAGTATCCTGCAAAACAGGTGCATAAATCTTTGTAAAAAAAAAAAAAAAATGATGTTGATAACTGTAATTACAACGAATAAGCACACACTACCACCAACCTGCATAATTTCTTCAAATTACCACAATATTTGCACTATGCATAGAGTAGCTGTCTCATCTGTGCATTTTTCTTGATGATATGGTTAACTGCAGCTAGAACAAACGATAATTAGTCTGTAGGTAATGATTACAACGTTGTCGAAAACATGTACAGTTCCTATTGCAGACAGAAATACAATTCATTCATAAATTACTTAATGTAAATGAAACAGGTGACACAATCAGCATTGAAATGTTAAAGATGCAACAAAGCTTCTCAAACACAAAGAGAGAATGATGCATGCCTCTGATTCTTTGGTATAAGGTTGCCTTTGAGATTGAAATTTCATCATTTCACAGAATTATGAGGAAAACATAGTCTGCGTGCGATACCAATACATAAAAACTGTTCCCCATTGCGTATCCTCCTTCCAAACATTTAGAATTTGTTTCTCTCACTGAAACCATCCGATTTATGTTGCTGTAATCGTACAATGGCTGATAAATTATCGATAGACACATCCATTGCATTGATTTCTATATTATGCCTGACGCTTTCGTACCTTTATCTCTTTCTCTGTCTAGAATTCCTGTATAGTTTACCCATAGCCTGTTCGTAATAAATATTTCGTTAGAAGGAGAATATCTTATAATCAATAACATCTTCACAAGAGGAAACTGATATGCGCTTACCACTGAGCATGTAAATCTTGATGTTTGATTAACTGTTCTTCTTAAATTCTATTGAAATAAATCTAACGTAATAGTAACATGTATTTCTTTCCTTCCATTCCTTTCCTAACAGTCGTTTTTGTCGTGCTTCCTCTTCCCACGACTTTCTACACAGTTTTGTAAATAACCTGCTCTGCTTGACGTTTGACAAGCTTAGGTTATGGTCGAAGCACAATGTCCCATCTACCAGTAGGAATTAAAACTAATACCTTCAGCGGAATCCCATAGATGGCAGTAAAGGCGGCATATGATTGTGTGGTGCACGTACGTGAGGCAATGTTGCCATTTAAATTTGACCGCGCGCGCACAGTTATAAAGTTATTCTGATGATGGCTTACTTTTGGGGGAGTTTACACGATGTCTAGTCCATTCTACGGAGTTCCTAGTTCCGAGCTTCCCAAGCGAATTATCTACGAAAGTCGAATTCGGTGGCAATATTATCAAGCAAAAACAATGTATTGTCTTACGTTCTAGAATATGATATTGAACATTAAAAAAAAAAAAAAAAAAACACATTTATTTGTATTTTACATCTATACCTTCTCATCCGTTTTTTATTTGCATCGCCAATTGTCGTATGTCTGCGATTTCAATTAATTTAAATATTACATACGCGGCGCTATTTATTTACAGAGAAAATACACTTAGACTAGCTGAATATGATTTAGAACAGAAAATATTTGGCAATATCGTTGATACAAACATAATATTTAGAATTAACTGTTCACCAGCCTTATTCCCATGTGAAATGATATTGCACAACCTTGGCAGGAAAGGAAATACGAAGCTATGCACGAATTTTGTATAAGTACAACATGTATGAATGGTTCTACGAAATACGACCAGTGGAATAAGAAAATATAGACAAGTGAAAGTTATTATGCAGTTAAAGACGCTTCTCATTCCTACATTTACAATTTTCATGATACTCAACTTTCTTCTTCCATCCATGACATCCGATATCCTACTGATATAAAACTTCTTGCTGAAACTGTTATTATGATACAAGACAACCACTAGAGAATATTTACATAACCGTGTAGAGACTTTTAAACAGTAATCATACCGCGAAGATTAAAATGCGGGTATTTCCACATAGAGTCAGCAATTTCCTGCAGGGCATTCCACAGCACAAGGCGTCTACAGCAAGTTCCAGCAATTTTCCCGTCCAATTCCAACGATGTACCATAATCGAAAGAAAACCTGATTAATAAATACTTTAGATGTTCTGCTTTGTCAAGCGTATTAGCACCTGTCCAACAAATTATCCAGGAACGTTGAAATTATCATTACTGTACTTTAAAACACGTACAATCAGTTCTTCTGGTTCATAGAACAGTTTCTCTGGCGTTATTCGTTGTGTTTCTTGCATCACTAACAGTATCCTGCAAAACAGGTGCATAAATCTTTGTAAAAAAAAAAAAATGATGTTGATAACTGTAATTACAACGAATAAGCACACACTACCACCAACCTGCATAATTTCTTCAAATTACCACAATATTTGCACTATGCATAGAGTAGCTGTCTCATCTGTGCATTTTTCTTGATGATATGGTTAACTGCAGCTAGAACAAACGATAATTAGTCTGTAGGTAATGATTACAACGTTGTCGAAAACATGTACAGTTCCTATTGCAGACAGAAATACAATTCATTCATAAATTACTTAATGTAAATGAAACAGGTGACACAATCAGCATTGAAATGTTAAAGATGCAACAAAGCTTCTCAAACACAAAGAGAGAATGATGCATGCCTCTGATTCTTTGGTATAAGGTTGCCTTTGAGATTGAAATTTCATCATTTCACAGAATTATGAGGAAAACATAGTCTGCGTGCGATACCAATACATAAAAACTGTTCCCCATTGCGTATCCTCCTTCCAAACATTTAGAATTTGTTTCTCTCACTGAAACCATCCGATTTATGTTGCTGTAATCGTACAATGGCTGATAAATTATCGATAGACACATCCATTGCATTGATTTCTATATTATGCCTGACGCTTTCGTACCTTTATCTCTTTCTCTGTCTAGAATTCCTGTATAGTTTACCCATAGCCTGTTCGTAATAAATATTTCGTTAGAAGGAGAATATCTTATAATCAATAACATCTTCACAAGAGGAAACTGATATGCGCTTACCACTGAGCATGTAAATCTTGATGTTTGATTAACTGTTCTTCTTAAATTCTATTGAAATAAATCTAACGTAATAGTAACATGTATTTCTTTCCTTCCATTCCTTTCCTAATAGTCGTTTTTGTCGTGCTTCCTCTTCCCACGACTTTCTACACAGTTTTGTAAATAACCTGCTCTGCTTGACGTTTGACAAGCTTAGGTTATGGTCGAAGCACAATGTCCCATCTACCAGTGGGAAATGAAAACTAGTACCTTCAGCGGAATCCCATAGATGGCAGTAAAGGCGGCATATGATTGTGTAGTGCCCGTACATGAGACAGTGTTGCCATTTGAATTTGTTCGCGCGCGCACATTTTCAGAGTTATCCTGATAATGGCATGCATTTGGGGAAGTTTACACGTTATCCGTTCCATTAAATCAAGGATCCCAAAGTATTTATACACGACAGACGAATTTGGTGACAGTATTATCAAACAAAGAACAGTGTATTGTAATATGTTCTACAATATGACATGGAAAATACGAAACAGGCCCCTGTTATTTGAATTTTATATCTATGTCCTTCTCATCTGCCTTTTTTTTTTTTTATCTGTATCTCCAAATTTTGCAATTCTACAAAATAAAATTATTTAAATATTACATACGTGGTGCTACTAACTTATGCATAAAATTTATTTGGATAAACTGAATATGATTCAGAACACATAATACTTGAAAATTTCGTTGATACTAACCGAATATTTAGAAATAGGTAGACACCAGTGACAATCCAGTGAAACGGTGTTGCTTACCGTTGGCCGGTAAAGTGGTATCCATCTATCCACCAATTCTTTATACGTATGATATATGTGAATTCTTTCTCAAGAATTTCCACATATTTCCAACAAATGCAAACTTTGGAATAGGAAAATATTTGTGAATAACCGTCATTATCCTTTAAATACGATCCTTTGAGATCGAATGTTTGCGCTGCTCGTTAACAAACTTTCTGTTTCCATCGATAATATCTGATGCTATGGTAACATTAGACTATTTCGTGCTTAAATAGTTGCTATCACACGAGATTGCGACTTGAGACCATTGATATAAGCGAGCAAAGACTGTTCAACGCTAATCATACCGTAAAAATTAAAATTCGGTAATTTCATTCAAAGTATTTGATAGAATATAAAATTTACGTTTACTTCCTTTAAACATCACCTATCTAACAAAGAATCTATTGTAACTAAATCATGGAATTCGCCCTTTCCATTAAAGATCATACTTACGCTTGAAAATTGCCTGCCTAATTACAAGTTTGTATTATATCCTGTCTATTTTGAAAATCTACAGGGATATAAAAGGAAGAAAAGAGAAGTGTCAGCAAGATGAGACGAATTTCTTCTTTGCTTCTCTGCCACCTGCAACAGACTCAAATCGAAACGAATTTAGTAGCGAAATTGTACAATTCCCGATATCATTTCCTATTTTCATTTTCAAGACGACTGAATCGAAATTATTTATTTGAAATTGATAGAAAACGGGAAAAAATAAATCTCAAAATCAATCGCGGTGAGTGCTTCGTTTAATTTGCACGTATGAAAAAAAAAATAAAATAAAAAAAGAAAGAAGTTACTGTTGGCGCAACACTAATCATCTATGCACTCTTTAATTTTTTTTGTACAATGCGCAACGCTAATAACGGAGAATCCATGGCAGCTGTACACAGGTCTGCTGCACTTAGCATCACCAGCTTTGTGCAGCTTATTCAGCTGCTTCTGAAGGTGATTCGGAAACGGGAACCACTTCCACCGTGATCTCGGTGGAAAAATTTGGGCATTTCGTCGTAGTCGCAACGCTAATTAAAGTCAAAACGCGATTATTCATGAACGCAACGCTAATTAAAGGAATCCCGATCGATCGAATGAATCAATCGCGTAACACTATTGTTAAAAAAAAGGGACAGAAGAAATAGACTGATTTAAATTATATTTACTCTGAATGAACTTTAATATTACTCTTAAAGCAAATAATAGCAACTGAATGGGGATCGAAATAACGAAATACGTGTAAGAATTAAATACATAAAAACAACCGCGTGTAGTAATGGCTCGCAACTCTAATTTAAAACACGTTCTCAATTAATAAGCAACACTAATGCAACCCGTACGTATTGACTCGCAACGCTAATTGAAACCGCGATTTGCCCAATAGGAGCGTTGCACCTGCTGAAAAACACAACTACATACTACTCTACAAATACTACACATGCAAACGAGCACAGTGACAAAGTAGTAACAAGAATGACTCTCCATCCAGAGGATGCAGAGCCATTGATAGTTGCCCTCTTCTTTGGCAATTTTGCCGGGCCTCTTCGGCACATGGCCTCTTCTTTTCTTCGAGCGCGATGCCCGCTGAAACTTAACTCTACGCTCGAGATTCCCTAAGCGTATCACACTATTAAATGAAAGAATGAGTTTGCTGTGACGATAGTTAGTTAGGTAGATGGAATGACAACGAATCGTTGCCAGTACATCCACGCAGAACCTCGAGCAGAATAATTGGTTGCGTTTCGTTTCGAGGCCTGTCCTTCCGATCGCGAGCGCGAAATTCGAAAAATCGACGTGTGTAGCCGGTGGCGAGTGGCATGCTCCACTCACGCCAGATACACCTTCGATTTTTCAAATCGGATTTCCTGAAACAGGTTGATCACATACGAAAAGATGCCTACCCGACCAGAGACTGTGTCAACCTGCCCGGCCCTACCTACTTACATCTAGCAAACACACCAGAAAATATGCTACCTATCCTACCTGTGTCTAGATTTAAAAAAAGAGCAAAACACATTCACACCAACACATTCGCTCCACGGTTCTCACGCAAACACCCGGGCGCAAAGGCCTACACTAGAGAGAACGTCCCGGGACGCCTCCGACGCCCGAGAGTCGATCGTACAACCATTCACGCTCTAATTTACGTACCATTTTCCTGAAATCAGCTGACAAAAGGTTAGCGACCATTGCATTCACGCAACAGAGGAACAAACGAACCCCGATTTTAACTTGGATGCGCGACCGCGTGGTACAATTCAAAATTACCAGGGAAATATTAATCAGAATCGACGCAATTCCACAGCCTAACCATACACACAAACCACGTGGAAAATACGTCGTGCACGATACGCTAACCCATTGTCAACCGCTGAGAAATTCTGTTATTTTATCGACTAGTGTCATCGTGCCCGTCACCTTTCACCCAATCAAGTAGCACCTGGGCACGTGAATGGGTTCTTGGCAAAGAACACGGAAGGGGTTAAATCTGAAAATCCTGAGCTAGAAATGCATTATCGTATCATATTTCATCTATTACGGTCTAACAGCTATTATCTATAACCGGCAAACATTCTTCGACACGTTATTTCTTTAACTTTTACTTTATTTTTTCGAATCGCTACTTCAATTTTATTTCATTATTAATGGAACGTTAAAGATATATCGTGCCAGCAAGGAGAATTCTGTATTTATTTCTAATCGAGAGTACTCTAAGCAAAATTGAATTTGAAAAAGAGACTTTAAAAGATTCTAAAAAGTAATATACTTTGATGATTGAAAACATCGCGTATCAAATTATCCTCGGACGATATCGTTGTCAAAGCAACTTTCACGAAAAGTAACATCCAAAAGTGTCACTTTGACTTCGAAATCTATCCGTCGCATCGCGAGATATTTTCTTGCACTAGTTTTTCAATTTCGCATTGTATTTCTATCTTTCGTAAATGGCTCGACTTTCAAATTGTTTTCGTGTATTTATCCCGGCCGAGTGGGAACGAAAATGATACCGAATAGGGATGGCAACAAATTTAATCGTTCGGTATTATTATTGTTAATATTATGCATTCAACGCGTGCAACGTGCATATTTCATCAATGAAATAAAGGGACTTTGGTTTCTATTCCTCTGATGTTAACAATCATCGACGCGATGTAATAACAGTTTTCAAACAAACGAAGTCGAAGGACATCCGACTTCTACTCTACGTATAACGCGAAAATTATTCTACGATCTTTCTCGTTCAAATACAAATCTCTCGTTTGCATACTTATAATTCATTATTTGACAAGTATCCAAGTTAATGTCTTCAATTATATCTACTTCTTGTATTGTAACGAATGGAAAGTCGTCGGATTGTTAACAATAATAAAAGGAAAGGGGAAAGAAAGAACGCGTCGCGGCGTGCAAGAAAATCTATCCTGATTTAAGAAATAAACGACAAAGTAATGTTACTACTCGCGAGTGTGAGATATTTACACACACCCACGGTCACCGTGCTCGTAAAAAATACTACGTAATACAACCAGTCACCCGTGTCGATTCGGACCAAACGTCCTACGACATGATTGAGTGACCAGAGGAACTTAAAAGCATGCGACTCACATTTCGCAGAATGTCAGGATATCATCTAGGCCACTGCTGCGAACTGCTACACCACCGGAAGAAGTCGTCCAGGACGTTGGCCAAACGAGTTAAACAGCAAAGACAGTCTGAAAAAATCTGTAGAAGCACCGAGTGTTATCATTTGCTTTTGAAATTGAACGATTATTTAAGAATTTTCAAATAATCCGCGTTGAAATCTTTACTACGTAACGAAATAATTCTTTGCTACATTTACTACGTTAGAAATTGTAATTTTCAATCTGACAAGGGTAGTAGATATATGTAGAAATATAAAGAATTCAAGAATTAACGACTTTTTAAATGGAAAAGATGGTGAAAAGCGAAAGATCGATGCAATAAATCGTAAATACTTACATTTTTTGCTCTGAGAGCTCCGTCTAGTTATTTTCTTCGACCGAAGCACTGAATTTAATACCGGTAACGAGTTGCAATTACAATGGAAAGATTTCAAATGAAGCTATTAACGCGACCGTACAAATCGTGTCCGACGAACAAAGATAAACACTGACTCTATTTTCGCGTGTTTGATTTTATCGTGAAATTACTGAATTATTACTAAATATTTAAAGAGCAGTACTGCTCTCAAAAACAACAACAAACTGGTAAACAAGTACGTGACAAACACTGACTCTACCGACCGCATTGCGCGCGGTCAACAAGTTCTCTGAAAAAGAAGCTGTTTATTAGTCGAGGGAAAGGGGAGGGTAATCAATCAAAACACAGATGTTTCTTTTCTTCGTTTTTTTGTTTGTTTGTTTGTTTTCATTCCCACGGAGTATCCGTGACGAAAATCTGCTGTTAAATTTCTTCGTCTCTCTCTCTCTCTCTCTCTCTCTCTCTCTCTCTCTCCTCTCTTCCTCCCTCTTCGTCCATCAGACATGTTAATAAAGGAGAAATATGAATTTATACACGTGTGAATTGTAAACAAAAATTATCGCGTTCTAATTAAACATTTTAATTAAACGAATGCAACAAATGTTAAAGTAAAGTATTAATTAATTAAGAGAAAGTAATATGAAAGTGTAGTCCTTCTAAAATACGTAGCACGAATGATAGAATACGAATAGCTCAACATAAACACGTCGACACCTTGAAGCTCGGTATCTGAATGACATCACCTCGTATTGATAACACCGACATCCGACCGCGGTATACCGAGTGACGGGGGAGAACACGTTTCACGAATTGTTTGCTTTCGAAATATTCAACGCGACTAACAATAAGGACACATTAATTAACAAAAATACCTCGATGCAGTCGAGGTGGGCGACGTGTTTACAAGTTATTTTGTAACAACAAATTTCACGGTCACGTACGTTGAAGCTAAGTCACGTACGACAAAACCATCGAAATATTGTTCGATCTATGTAATAATTTATACGTTCAATTCACGTTGAAAATTTGTTTAACAATAAACCGATAAGAATAAATGATGCATCTACTTACACAACTGCTAGAAGAAATTGCTCCCATAGATTTCCCGCGGTTTCGGTCAATTTCAATTACCAACTGTCATGGCGTTGTACGGGGCTGTTTGAATGTTCCTTCCTTCGAAACTTCTTTACACTTTAGCATGGTAAAAACACTGCAACAGAATAAAGAGAAGGTTTATTTAAGGAGAACGATTCACGTAGAAGATAAAGGAGAGAAAATTAGTGGGAGACAAAGTAAATTTACGTACCTTTTTAACAGATGTGTAACCACTACAAGTCTACACCCTGCACGTCCAAAAGCGACTGACGGCGCGCGCAGCGCACGGAAAGCGGTAAGGAAAGAGGAAAGAGGCAGGAGGGGGGGTAACTGCGTCACCTATCAAGTCAAATGAGCGGTATTTTTTGAAAATACGATCATACGAAAATAGGAAAATATGAAACTACGAAAATACGAAAATGATCAAAATACGAAAATATTGATTACGAAAAATTGTCTATGTAACATCCTACCTTTAAATGCTTATTGTCTTTGTAATAAACGGATATGTTATGATTTCTATATCGCGTATTCTTTCTTGGCGTATTGCTCGTACCGGAAAACTCCGAAGTTTTCGAAATCAATTAACCATCCAGTTACGTCAAAAGCTTCTTTGACGAATTTTAGTCGCACAGAAAGGGAACTTTTTAAATAGCATTGTCATGGTAAACACTTTATCCAAAGTAAAATTGACACAGTTCACTCGCACGTAACGTTCGACAAGTTAAACTTTGTCGATTTTTGCGGTGGAGCACTAATCAGTTGCGTCGTATGTAATAATATAGTAAACCGTCAAATTATCGAAGAAATTAACATCATATACTTTTAACTATCACTTGATATCTAATGTAAACTCGTAGAAACACAATTGTTTCGAAGATAAACGTTCCTTTTACACACAATTCTTCCTGTACTTTCGAACAGTGATCGGGGACGTTCGGCAACGCTCGGAATAATTCGGTTGGCGGTTGGCTATCCCTAGATTCAAAATAGAAAACATTCACGATAGAAAATGTTTCATTGTTTAAAAATCTAATAAAATTTCTAGTAACCTAAGTTACGCTAAATTGAGATCACTTGATAGAAAAAAAAACGTACTTTTAGTAATTATTAATTTATTAGGAAAGGAGAATTCACGCAGACCAGTGTCGATTGTACCGTTGGGAATACTAAGCGAGACAACTCATAGAGGGAATAGTTTAACGAGTTGCTTCAACACGTATTGTTACGAGACTTACCATAGTCCCTTACACCCTGTCCAGATAGGGCGTAACTTTATCGAATTGACTATTTCTGACGTCAAGTTTAAACAAATTTCAATCTATCCTCGAATCATCGTGCTCCATCTACCAGGAGGAAATCAAACTAATATCTTCAGCAGCTTCCGAGAGATGGCAGCTAAATCGATGCATGCTTGTGTGATGCGCATACATGTGGCGCTGTTGCCATTTTAATCTGCTCGCGCGCGCACACTTTCAAACTTATCCCGATGATGGCATATATTTGGGGGAGTTTACAACATCTTATTCTATCTCGTTAAGAAATAAATCCCAAAGTATCTATTTACGAAATACCAATTTCTCGACATTGTTATCAATTAAACAGTATACTGTATTATATTACATTCTACATGCAGGATATGAAATAGATCTGCTGTTATTTCAATGTTATACCACTTATGCATGTCGTCGTGTTTCCTTTATTACGCTTTTCAAATATTCCAGCTGTGCAGAATTCATTAATAGAACAATCGTATACATGATACTGTTATGTTGATAAACTGAATATGATTTAAAACAGTCAAATGTTTTGAAATTGTACAATATTTAGAACTTCCCCTTCATCCGCGAGTTACACGTATGTGAAATGGTATTCGCGGGAAACGAAATAGAATCCATACACCAATGCCATAAAATAGTATATGTATGAACGATTCCACCAAACACAAATACAGAAATAAAAAGATGTCTACGTGCAAAAGTTATTATCCTTTGTCAACCCTTTGCGATTGTATATAATGGGGTGCTTTAACACAAAAATGAATGCTCAGCAATATCCTGCAGAGCATTCTATAGAACAGGACGTCTATAGCAATTGCAAGCAATATGTTAGTCAAATTCCACCAGCTTATCTTATTATAAGAAAGTTTTGACGAATTCCTTACTCTAACGGTAGGAATTCGTTCCGTAATGATTGATAATTATTTTAGACGCTCTGCTACGTCAAATGTATCAGCATCTGCCGAATGGACTATCTAGATTTAACCATCTTAGATTTTTAATGAGACAGCCGATGTGTAAACTCCCCCAAATAGTAAACTCCCTAAATGCAGTGGGGATGCCATTTAACTTCGCAAAGGGTGGTTGAACAGGGCACGGTAGGGTAAATTTTAGTGTGCGTGGTGCCATCTAGCGGCGAAAGGAAGAACTAAAGTATTAGTACATACTTCCGCCGCTAGATGGCGGGACATCGCGGTAAATTTTGCCCCGCTACATTGAAATCTTGCCGGAAATTGCTGAATTTGTTTAAAAACAGTGAAATTTAATTTTTTACGGTGTGATTATTGTTGAATTGTCTCCACACGGCTATTTAAACGTTCTCAACTCGTTGTTCTGTATCATAATAATAGTTTTAGCAAGAAGAAGTTCAATATCACTATGGCATCCAGTATTATCGATGGAAATAGAAATTTTGCTAAAATGTAAAGTCTAAACATAGGAATGCTAAGCGTTTTCAAGGTATAATAACTATTACTTCTATGTATTTTCTTATTCCACTGTTTGTATTTCATAGAACTATTCATACATGCTATAATTATACAAAAAACTTGTACAGATTCGTATTCCTTTTCCTACCATGGCTGAGAAACAGCGTTTCACATGGGAGTACAGCTGGTAAACAGTTAATTCTAAATATTCTGTTTGTATCACAGATGTTTCTAAATATTTTCTCTTCTGAACAATATTCAGTTGATCTAAGTGAATTTTATCTGTAAATAGATAGCGCCCCGTATGTATTATTTAAATGAATAGAAACTATAGGAGTACAAAATTTGGAGATGCAAATAAAAAAAACGGGTGAAAAGGTATAGATGTAAGTAAAATTCAAATAAATGTGTCCTTTTTTAATTGTCAATGTCACAATCTAGAGCATAAAACAACACACTGTTTATGCTGGATAATACTGCCACCAAATTCGTCTTTCGTAGATGTTTCCCTTGGGACCTTGGAACTCCATTGAATGTACTGGGCACCGTGTAAACTCCTCCAAATATATGCCATCGTCAGAATAACTTTGATATTATGCGCGCGCGAGCAAATATAAATGGCAACGTTGCCTCACGTACGTGTACCACTACAGTCATATGCCGACTTAGCTGCCATCTGTGGGATACTGTTGAAGGTATTCGTTTTAATTCGTATCGGTAGATGGGGAACCATGCTTTGTCCATCTCTCTGAGGGAGGGGTAAATTTGTCCCCAGATATAGCAAATTGTTTTTTAATTTCCGTACCTATCAAATGTCAAGCAGAATCGGTTCCGTAGGAAACTCTTTACAAAGCTGCTGAAAGAAAAAGCACGATGCAAACGACTAATAGGAATGGAATGGAAAGAAAATAGTACATGTAACTATTATGTTATGTCTAGTTTAATGCAAATTTACCCTACGATTAATCAAACATCTAGATTGATGTGGTGAGTGTTAAGCACATATTGGTTTCCTCTTGTGAAGGTATTAATCTTCTTCTTCTTACAAAATAGTTACAATTAACAGACTGTGGGTAAACTATGTAGGAATTCTAGCCGAAGAAACTAAGAAAGGTATAACAATATCAGGCATAATATAGAAACTAAGGCAGTGTAGTTGATTATGGACAATTTATCAACCATTATAGAATTATAGCAACATAGATTGGATAGTTTCACAGACAGAATCAAATTGCAGATGTTCTGAAGCCAGATATACAATGGGAAGCTGTTTTTATCCATGTATATTGCACACAAACGATGTTTTCCATGTAATTTTATGAAATCACCAAATTTCAATCTTGAGAGCATGAATTTACTGAAGTATTAGAGGTGTGTATTACTTTCTGTTTGTGTTTGGGAAGTTTTGTTGCATCTTTAACATTGTGATGCAGATTATATCATGTGTTTTAATTATATTAAGTAATTTGCGAGTGAAATGTATTTCTGCCTTTAATAGAATCTATATATGTTTCCAACAATGTTCTAATCGTTGCCAAGAGACTAATTCTCATTTGTTCTAGCTTCAATTATTCGTATCATCAAGAATAATGCAAGGATCAGGCAGCAATGCAATGCATAGTGCAAACATTATGGTAATTTGCAGAAACAATGCAGCTTGGTGGTATTTTGTCTGCTTATTCATTATAATTATTGCTCTGAATATGTTTTTACAAAGAGATCTGTGTATATTTTACAGAATACGATCACCGGTACACGAAACGTAAAGAATAGCGTCAAGGAAACCGTTCTATAAACGAGCAGAACCGATAACACCGATTTTAAGCGGCAGAATTAATAATTCTAATGTTTCTGGATCATCTATTCGACAGATGATGATACATTTGACGAAGCGGAATCTCCAAGGTAATTAAGAATCATTGAAGAGCGAATTTCTACTGTTCGAAATTGATCAATGGCGGTTTCGTTTCGAAAATCGGCGCGCTGTAGCTGTGCAGTGGCGGTGCCATTTAACTTCGGAAAGGGGTGCTGAATAGGACACGGTAGGGTAAATTTCAGTGTGCGTTGCGCCATCTAGCGGCCGAAGGACGAACTAAAATAAAATATTAGTCCATGCTTCCACCGTTGGATGGCGGGACATCGCGTTAAATTTTGCCCCGCTACATTGAAACCTTGCCGTAAATTGCTGAATTTGTTTAAAAACAGTGAAATTTAATCTTTACGGTGTGGTTATTGTTGAATTGTCTCCTACACGCTTACTTAAACATTCTCAACTCGTTGTTCTGTATCATAATAATCGTTTCAGTAAGAAGAAGTTCAATATCACTATGGCATCCAGTGTTATCGATGGAAATAGAAAGTTTGCTAAAATGTAAAGGCTAAATATAGGAATGCTAAGCGTCTTTAAGGTATAATAACTTTTACTTCTATGTATTTCCTTATTCCACTGTTTGTATTTCGTAGAACCATTCATACATGCTATAATTATACAAAAATCTTGTACAGATTCGTATTCCTTTTCCTGCCTGGGCTGAGCAACAGCGTTTCACATGAGAGTACAGCTGGTAAACAGTTAATTCTAAATATTCTGTTTGTATCACAGATGTTTCTAAATATTTTCTGTTCTGAACAATATTCAGTTGATATAAATGAATTTTCTCTGTAAATAAATAGCGCCCCGTATGTAATATTTAAATTGATAGAAACTGTAGGCGTACAAAATTTGGAGATGCAAATAAAAAAAAACGGGTGAGAAGGTATAGATGTAAAATTCAAATAAATGTGTCCTTTTTTTAATTATAAAATGTCACATTCTAAAGCATAAGACAACACACTGTTTTTGCTTGATAATACTGCCACCAAATTCGTGTTTCGCAGATATTTCGCTTGGGAACCTTGGGACATAGGAACTCCATTGAATGTACTGGACACCGTGTAAACTCCCCCAAATATATGCCATCATCAGGATAACTATGAAGTTATGCGCGCGCAATCAAATTGAAATGGCAACGTTGCCTCACGTATGTGTACCACTACAGTCATATGCCGCCTTAGCTGCCATCTGTGGGATGCTGTTGAAAGTATTAGTTTTAATTCCTACTGGTAGATGGAGAACCATGCTTTGTCTATCTTCCAAGGGAGGGGTAAATTTGTCCCCAGATATAGCAAATTGTTTTTTAATTTCCGTGCCTATCAAACGTCCAGCAGAATCAGTTCCGTAGGAAACCCTTTACAAAGCTGCTGAAAGAGAAAGCACGATGCAAACGACTAATAGGAATTGAATGGAAAGAAAATAGTACATGTAACTATTATGTTATGTCTAGTTTAATGCAAATTTACCCTACAATTAATCAAACATCTAGATTGATGTGGTGAGTGTTAAGCACATATTGGTTTCCTTTTGTGAAGGTATTAATCTTCTTCTTCTTACAAAATAGTTACAATTAACAGACTGTGGGTAAACTATGTAGGAATTCTAGCCGAAGAAACTAAGAAAGGTATAACAATATCAGGCATAATATAGAAACTAAGGCAGTGTAGTTGATTATGGACAATTTATCAACCATTACAGAATTATAGCAACATAGGTTGGATGGTTTCACAGACAGAATCAAATTGCAGATGTTCTGAAGCCAGATATCCAATGGGAAGCTGTTTTTATACATTTATATTGCACACAAACAATGTTTTCCATGTAATTTTGTGAAATCACCAAATTTCAATCTTGAAAGCATGAATTTTCTGAAGTATTAGAGATGTGTATCACTTTCTGTTTGTGTTTCAGAAGTTTTGTTGCATCTTTAACATTGTGATGCAGATTATATCGTGTGTTTTAATTATATTAAGTAATATACGATTGAAGTGTATTTCTGCCTTCAATAGTATCTATATATGTTTCCAACAACGTTGTCATCGTTACCAAGAGACTAATTCTCATTTGTTCTAGCTAGAATTACTCGTATTATCAAGAATAATGCAAGGATCAGGCAGCAATGCAATGCATAGTGCAAACATTATGGTAATTTGCAGAAACGATGCTCTGAATTGTTGCTCTGAATATGTTTTTATAAAGAGATCTGTATCTATTTTAGAGAATACGAACAGTGGTCCAAGAAACGCAAAAAATAGTGTTAAGGAAACCCTTCTATATGCGAGCGGAACTTATTCAACAGGTTTTGAATGGCAGAAATGAGATTTCAACGTTTCTGTGCAATCTCTTCGACATATTCTGATTCGTTTGACAAAAGGGAACATTGAGAATAAGTATCAATCATTACGAAAGGAATTCCTCCTGTTGGAAAGAGATTTACAGTCATTTTGCTTTGAAATCTCGCGCGTTTGACGTTGGTGTGGCGACATCTAGCGACGGATGATGGTACTATACTCTTCGTCGTCGTGTCAAAATGGTGTACATGGCGCCATCTACCAGTGGGCGGCAGTACTAAACTCGTAAACAACGTAGAATGTCACGCTTACCTCTAAACGGTGCACATTATTGTGACTTGGCCCGATGGCAATGGACGTATAAAATTTGTTCCTATAATATACGTAAATATACGAACGCAAAGGATTTTTAAGGGATAATTACTGTTGATCGTAATTATTTTCTTATTCCATTGTTTGTTTTTGTTAGAATTATGTAGAACTTTCTGTGAAAGAATTCACATATATCATAAGTATAAAGAATTGTTGGATAGATTCATAGTCTTTTCCCGCCCAATGCTAAGCAATACCATTTTGCATAGGACTACCACCGGTGTATAGCTGATGTTAAATATTCGGTTGGTATCAACAAAATTTCCAAATATTTTCTGTTCTGAAACGCATTCAGTTTATCTAAATACATTTTATCTATAAGTTGAATGACACCACATTTGTAAGATTTAAATGAATCGATTTTGTATACACACAAAATTTTGGGATGCAAATAAAAAGTAAGGGAGCAGCCAGAGATGCAATTCAAATAAAAGTGGTCGCTATTATATTTTAAATGTCATATTTTAAAATAACACAACACACTATTCTTTGCTTGATAACATGGCAACCAAATTCGTCTTTCCTAGATGATTCACTTGGAAACCTCGGTTGAATGGACTGGACATCGTGTAAACTCCCCCAAAAGTAAGCCATCATCAGAATAACTTTGAAACTGTGCGCGCACGAACAAATTTAAATGGCAACGTTGCTTCACGTACGTGTACCACTACAATCATATGTCGACATAACTGCCATCTGTGGAGTGCTATTGAAAGTATTAGTTTTAATTCGCACTGGAAGATGGGGAACCATGCTTTGTCCATCCCCTAAGGGAGGGGTAAATTTGCCATCAAAACAGTGAATGGTTTTTTGATTTCCACGCCCATCAAACGTCAAGCAGTGCCGGTTTCGTACGAAAATCTGTACCGAGCTGTCGAAAGAGGAAGCACGAGAAAAACAACTATTAGGAAAGTCATGGAAGGAAGGAAATACATGTTACTATTGCGTTACTTTTATTTCAATACAACTTAAGAATAATAGTTAATCAAACATCAAGATTTACGTGCTCAGTGGTAAGCGCATATCAGTTTCCTCTTGCGAAGATGTTATTGATTATACGGTATTTTCCTTCTAACGAAATATTTATTACGAACAGGCTATGGGTAAACTATACAGGAATTCCAGACCGAGAAAGAGATAAAGGTACGGAAGTGTCACGCATAATATAGAAACCAAGGCAATGTAGTTGATTATTGACAATTTATCAACCATTATAGGATTATAGCAACATAGGTTGGATGGTTTCAGTGATGGAAACAAATTCTAAATGTTCAGAAGGAGGATATGCAATGGAAAACAGCTTTTATGCATTTCTATTGCACACAGACTATGTTTTCCACATAATTTTGTGAAATGATCAAATTTCAAGCTCAATGGCAACCATTTACCAAAGGATTAGAGGTGTGTATCACTTTCTGTATGTGTTTGAAAAGTTTTGTTGCATCTTTAATATTTTAGTGTTGATTATGTCATGTATTCCATTTCTATTAAGTAATATGTGAATGAAATGTATTTCTGTCTGTAATGGAAATCATACGTGTTTTCCACAGCAGAAATGTTTCCCACATTTTCCGCTACAAACTAATTACTGTTTGTTCCAACTTTAGTTACCCATACCATCAAGAATAATGCAAGAATGAGACAGCCATGCAATGCATAGTGCAAACATTATGGCAATTTGAAGAAATTATGCAGGTTGGTGATATTTTGTCTGCTTGTTCATTGTAATTATGGCTATGAACATCTTTTTACAAAGAGATCTGCATCTATTTTACAGAAAATCGGTCAGTGCAAGAAACGCAAACAAGAGCATCAAGGAAACTGTTCCATTAAAGAGCAGAGCTCATCCAACAGCTTTTAAACAGAAGAAATGATAATTTCAACGTTTCTGGATAATTCGTTCGGCAGGTGCTGATACATTTGACATAGCACAACGTTTAGAATAATTATCAATCATTATGGAGCGAATTTCTAGTGTCGGAAAGTGATTATCGTTCGTACGTGTCATAATTATAAGGCATTTGTGTATGAATTTGTATTTCATTCCCCGCCAATGCTAGCGAATACCATTTCATATAGGTGTAATTCACTGACGTAGGGTAAATTCTAAATATTGTATAATTTAGAAAAATATTTTCTGTTCTAAATCATATTCAGTTTATCTAGATAAGAGTATCATGTATGTGATGGTTGAATTCATGAATTCTGCAGAGGTAGAATGTTTGGAAAGCGGAATAAAAGGAACACAATGGCAGGCATAAGTGGTATAAAATTGAAATAACAGCAGGTCTATTTCATATCCTCCATGTAGAATGTAATACAATACAGCATACTGTTTAATTGATAACATTGTCGGAAAATTGGTATTTCATAAATAGATACTTTAGGATTTGTTAGTTAACGCGATAGAATACCGAGTTGTAAATTCACCCAAATATATACCATCTTCAGATAAACTCCTTAAATGCGCTCGCGTAAGCAAATTATAATGGCAACAGCGCCTCATGTATGCGCACCACACAATCATACGTTGATTTAGCTGCCATCTGCCGGAAGTTGCTGAAGGTATTAGTTTGATTTTCTCCTGGTAGATGGAGAACGGTGATTCGAGGATAGATTGAGATTTGTTTAAACTTGACGTTAGAAATAGTCAATTCGATAAAGTTACGCCCTGTCTGAACATAAAGGGTAAGTCTCGTAACAATACGAATTGAAGTAACTCGTTAAACTGTTTCCTCTATCACCTGGCTCGCGTAATATTCTCAAAGGGACAATTGATACTCGCTTGCGTCGAATCTTCTTTCCCAAGTGTCTAAGAAACCACGTTCAAGAAGAGTATAACAAAATAATTACGGTTTTAAATTAACATCGAATACTCCAGCTTAAATTAATAATTACTAAAAATACGTTGTTCTTCATTCAAATGATCTCAAATTAGCGTGACTTGAATTACTAGAAATTTTATTAGATTTTGAAACAATGGAACATTTGATATTTGGACACCACTTTCTATTTTGAATCTCTGGATAGCCAACCGCCAAGCGAATTATTCCGAGCGTTGTCGAACCCTCCCGACCACTGTTCGAAGGTACAGGAAGAATTGTGTGTAAAAGGAACGTTTATCTTCGAAACAATTGTGTTTCTACGAGTTTACATTAGATATCAAATGATAGTTAAAAGTATATGATGTGAATTTCTTCGATAATTCGACGGTTTACTATATTATTATATACGACGGAACTGATTAGTGCTCCATAGCAAAGATCGACAAAGTTTAACTTGTCGAACGTTACGTGCGAGTGAACTGTGTCAATTTTACTTTGGACAAAGTGTTTGCCGTAACAATGCTATTTAAAAAGTTCCCTTTCCGTGCGGCTAAAATTCGTCGAAGAAGCTTTTGACGTAACTGGATGGTTAATTGATTTCGAAAATTTCGGTGTTTTCCGGTACGAACAATACGCCAAGAAAGAATACGCGGTGTAGAAATCATGACATATCCGTTTATTACAAAGACAATAAGCATTTAAATGTAGGATGTTACATAGACAATTTTTCGTAATCAATATTTTCGAATTTTGATAATTTTCGTATTGTCGTATTTTCATATTTTCGTAGTTTCATATTTTCCTATTTTCGTATGTTCGTATTTTCAAAAAATACCGCTCATTTGACATGTAGGTGACACATTACCCCCACTCCAGCCTCTTTCCTCTTTCCTCACCGCTTTCCAAGCGCTGCGCGCGCCGTCAGTCGTTTTTGGACGTTGTAGAAGAGAGAGGTGTAGTCACACATCTGTTAAAAAAAGGTACGTAAATGTACTTTGTCTCAAACTAATTTTCATTCCTTTATCTTCTACATGCATCGTTCTCCTTAAATAAACCTTTTCTTTATTCTGTTGCAGTTTTTTTACCGTGCTAAAGTGTAAAGAAGTTTCGAAGGAAGGAACATTCAAACAGCCCCGTACAACGCCATGACAGTTGGTAATTGAAATTGACCGAAACCGCGGGAAATCTATAGGAGCAATTTCTTCTAGCAGTTGTGTAAGTACACGCATAATTTATTCTTATCGACTTTCTGCTAAACGAATTTTCAACGTGAATCGAACGTATAAATTATTACATAGATCGAACAATATTTCGATTGTTTTATTCTTACGTGACTTAGTTTCAGCGAACTTGACCGTGAAATTTGTGTACAAAATAACTTGTAAACACGTCGCCCACCTCGCTTGCATCGAGGCACTTTTGTTAATTACTTTGTCCTTATTGTTAGTCGCGTTGAATATTTCGAAAGCAAACAATTCGTGAAACGTGTTCTCCCCCACCACTCGGTATGACGCGGTCGGTTGATGTCGACACGGGGGGATGTCATTCTGATACCGAGCTTCGAGGTGGCACGACGTGATTACGTTGTGTTAGGCGTATTCACATATCCTGCCATTTCTGCTACGTATTTTAGAAGGACTACACTTTCATATTACTTTCTCTTAATTAATTAATACTTTCCTTTCGCACTTGTCGCACTCGCTTATTTAAAATGATTAATTAGAACGCAATAGCTTTTGTTTACAATGCACACGTGTATAAATTCGTATTTCTCCTTTATTAACATGTCTGATGGACGAAGAGTGAGGAAGAGAAGAAGAGGGAGGGAGAGAGAGAGAGAGAGAGAGGGAGAGAGAGAGAGAGGCAGATGGAGAAATTCAACAGCAGATTTTCGTCACGGATACTCTGTGGGAATGAAAACAAACAAACAAACAAAAAACGAAGAAAAGAAACATCTGTGTTTTGATTGATTACCCTCCCCTTTCCCTCGACTAATAAACAGCTTCTTTTTCGGAGAACTTGTTGACCGCGCGCAATGCGGTCGGTAGAGTCAGTGTTTGTCACGTACTTGTTTACCAGTTTGTTGTTGTTTTTGAGAGCAGTACTGCTCTTTAAATATTTAGTAATAATTCAGTAATTTCACGATAAAATCAAACACGCGAAAATAGAGTCAGTGTTTATCTTTGTTCGTCGGACACGATTTGTACGGTCGCGTTAATAGCTTCATTTGAAATTTTTCCATTGTAATTGCAACTCGTCACCGGTATTAGATTCAGTACTTCGGCCGAAGAAAATAACTAGACGGAGCTCCCAGAGCAAAACATGTAAGTATTTACGATTTATTGCATCGATGTTTCGCTTTCGTATTTTCACCATCTTTTCCATTTAAAAAGTCGTTAATTCTTGAATTCTTCATATCTCTACATATATCTATTACCCTTACCAGATTGAAAATTACAATTTCTAACGTAGTAAATGTAGCAAAGAATTATTTCGTTACGTAGTAAAGATTTCAACGCGGATTATTTGAAAATTCTTAAATAATCGTTCCGTTTCAAAAGCAAATGATAACACTCGGTGCTTCTACAGATTTTTTCAGACTGTCTTTGTTGTTTAACTCGTTTGGCCAACGTCCTGGACGACTTCTTCCGGTGGTGTAGCAGTTTGCAGCAGCGGCCTAGATGACATCCTGACATTCTGCGAAATGTGAGTCGCATGCTTTTAAGTTCCTCTGGTCACTCAATCATGTCGTAGGACGTTTGGTCCGAATCGACACGGGTGACTGGTTGTATTACGTAGTATTTTTCACGAGCACGGTGACCGCGGGTGTGTGTAAATATCTCACACTCGCGAGTAGTAACATTACTTTGTCGTTTATTTCTTAAATCAGGATAGATTTTCTTGCACGCCGCGACGCGTCCTTTCTTTCCCCTTTCCTTTTATTGTTAACAATCCGACGACCTTCCATTCGTTACAATACAAGAAGTAGATATAATTGAAGGCATTAACTTGGATACTTGTCAAATAATGAATTATAAGTATGCAAACGAAAGATTTGTATTTGAACGAGAAAGATCGTAGAATAATTTTACGCGTTATACGTAGAGTAGAAGTCGGATGTCCTTCGACTTCGTTTGTTTGAAAACTGTTATTACATCGCGTCGATGATTGTTAACATCAGAGGAATAGAAACCAAAGTCCCTTTATTTCATTGATGAAATATGCACGTTGCACGCGTTGAATGCATAATATCAACAATAATAATACTGAACGATTAAATTTGTTGCCATCCCTATTCGGTATCATTTTCGTTCCCACTCGGCCGGGATGAATACATGAAAACAATTTGAAAGTCGAGCCATTTACGAAAGATAGAAATACGACGTGAAATTGAAAAACTAGTGCAAGAAAATACCTCGCGATGCGACGGATAGATTTCGAAGTCAAAGTGACACTTTTGGATGTTACTTTTCGTGAAAGTTGCTTTGACGACGATATCGTTCGAGGATATTCTGATACGCGATATTTTCAATTATCAAAGTAAATTAGTTTTTAGAATCTTTTAAAGTCTCTTTTTTAAATTCAGTTTTGCTTAGAGTACTCTCGATTGGAAATAAATAAATAAATAAATAAATCCAGATTTCTCCTTGCCGGCACGATGTATCTTTAACGTTCCATTAATAATTGCAATAAAATTGAAGTAGCGATTCGAAAAAATAAAGTAAAAGTTAAAGAAATAACGCGTCGAAGAATGTTTACCGGTTATAGATAATAGCTGTTAGACCGTAATAGATGAAATATGATATGACAATCCATTTCCAGCTCAGGATTTTCAGATTTAACCCCTTCCGTGTTCGTTGCCAAGAACCCATTCACGTGCCCAGGTGCTACTTGATTGGGTGAAAGGTGACGGGCACGATGACACTAGTCGATAAAATAACAGAATTTCTCAGCGGTTGACAATGGGTTAGCGTACCATGCACGACGTATTTTCCACGTGGTTTGTGTGTATGGTTAGGCTGTGGAATTGCGTCGATTCTGATTAATATTTCCCTGGTAATTTTGAATTGTACCACGCGGTCGCGCATCCAAGTTAAAATCGGCGTGCGTGTGTTCGTCTGTTGGGTGAATGCAATGGTCGCTAACCTTTTGTCAGCCGATTTCAGGAAAATGGTACGTAAATTAGAGCGTGAATGTTTGTACGATCGACTCTCGGGCGTCGGAGGCGTCCCGGGACGTTCTCTCTAGTGTAGGCCTTTGCGCCCGGGTGTTTGCGTGAGAACCGTGGAGCGAATGTGTTGGTGTGAATGTGTTTTGCTCTTTTTTTAAATCTAGACACAGGTAGGATAGGTAGCATATTTTCTGGTGTGTTTGCTAGATGTAAGTAGGTAGGGCCGGGCAGGTTGACACAGTCTCTGGTCGGGTAGGCATCTTTTCGTATGTGATCAACCTGTTTCAGGAAATCCGATTTGAAAAATCGAAGGTGTATCTGGCGTGAGTGGAGCATGCCACTCGCCACCGGCTACACACGTCGATTTTTCGAATTTCGCGCTCGCGTTCGCGATCGGAAGGACAGGCCTCGAAACGAAACGCAACGCAACCAATTATTCTGCTCGAGGTTCTGCGTGGATGCACTGGCAACGATTCGTTGCCATTCCATCTACCTAACTAACTATCGTCACAGCAAATTCATTCTTTCATTTAATAGTGCGATACGCTTAGGGAATCTCGAGCGTAGAGTTAAGTTTCAGCGGGCATCGCGCTCGAAGAAAAGAAGAGGCCATGTGCCGAAGAGGCCCGGCAAAATTGCCAAAGAAGAGGGCAACTATCAATGGCTCTGCATCCTCTGGATGGACAGTCATTCTTGTTACTACTTTGTCACTGTGCTCGTTTGCATGTGTAGTATTTGTAGAGTAGTATGTAGTTGTGTTTTTCAGCAGGTGCAACGCTCCTATTGGGCAAATCGCGGTTTCAATTAGCGTTGCGAGTCAATACGTACGGTTTGCATTAGTGTTGCGTATTAATTGAGAACGTGTTTTAAATTAGAGTTGCGAGCCATTACTACACGCGGTTGTTTTTATGTATTTAATTCTTACACGTATTTCATTATTTCGATCCCCATATTCAGTTGTTATTATTTGCTTTAAGAGTAATATTAAAGTTCATTCAGAGTAAATATAATTTAAATCAGTCTATTTCTTCTGTCCCTTTTTAACAATAGTGTTACGCAATTGATTCATTCGATCGATCGGGATTCCTTTAATTAGCGTTGCGTTCATGAATAATCGCGTTTTGACTTTAATTAGCGTTGCGACTACGACGAAATGCCCAAATTTTTCCACCGAGATCACGGTGGAAGTGGTTCCCGTTTCCGAATCACCTTCAGAAGCAGCTGAATAAGCTGCACAAAGCTAGTGATGCTAAGTGCAGTAGCCCTTTGTACAGCTGCCATGGATTCTCCGTCATTAGCGTTGCGCATTGTACAAAATAAATTAAAGAGTGCATAGATGATTAGTGTTGCGCCAACAGTAACATTTTTCTTTTTTTTCTTTTTTTTTTATACGTGCAAATTGCAATTTAAACGAAGCACTCACCGCGGTTGATTTTCAGATTTATTTTTTCCCGTTTTCTATCAATTTCAAATAAATAATTTCCATTCAGTCGTCTTTAAAATGGAAATAGGAAACGATATCGGGAATTGTACAATTTCGCTACTAAATTCGTTTCGATTTGAGTTTGTTGCAGGTGGCAGAGAAGCAAAGAAGAAATTCGTCTCATCTTGCTGACGTTTTCCTTTTTTTTCCTTTATATCCCTGTAGATTTGCAGAATAGACAGGATATGATATAAACTTCTAATTAGGCAGACGATTTTTAAGCGTAAATTTGATCTTTAACCAAGCTGGCGAACTTTATTATTAAATTACGATAGATTCTTAATTAGGTAGGCGGTTTTTAAATTAAATTAGATCTTTAGCGAAGCAGACTATTCTTTAAGACTTGATCATTTGCATAGGCACGTTTTTAATAAAAATTCGGTGCTTGCGTTACCACACATTGCAATTTGTGATTTTTTCATTTCTATTTCGACCATATGCGAAGAGCGAGACATATCAAACTTTTTACATGCTGTAACGTATTCTATAACAAATTTCTAATTCTTACACCAGAATATTGTTTTTATTTACTTATTTTATATACCGAAATATTTCATGCACTAGATACCTTCTTCACGTAATATTGTTATCGAGTGATGAGAGTACAAAGTAATGATGTATGCATAAAGTAATGTTCCGTATAAAGTGAAGATTGCTTGTTAGAATCTAAGCTTAAGTTTAGTCTTACTTTAAGTCAGGTTTCGGCTAGGTGTAAGATAAGTTTAAGTTAAGCTGCACAATATGTATAAATTAATACAAATTTTTCGTTCAGGTTTAAAATAATATCAATGTATTAACACATTCTACTTCTTCTTTTTCTTTTTCTTTTTTGCTACTTTTTACTTTTCTTTTTTCGTCTAGTTTGAATTCTTCCATAAACTCTCTGCTGCTGTTGCCCGTTTGTATAACGTTCGAAAATTCAAACGTATTGCAAGTGTACATATCAGAAGGAGATGTATCAAAAGTGTTAATATACAATATAGAAGCAAATAGTGGTTGTGTAAAAAGTGGGTAGATGATATATTTAGTGTAATCAATTTTATACACGTTGAAAATTTTGAAATTCAAGTAGTGTGAACAGAGCGTAACGAGAGCATTGTACTTTCTCACATAAGTGAAACATTTAATTTCAAATATGAATAATGTAGAACGACATTTAAATAAAAGACACGTCTGTTTCATTTTTTCAATGCTATATTATAAAATTTAATACAGCATACTGTTTTTGTAATTGATAATATTCAAACATTGATATAAGAATATATTTATGAACAAAAGGTCCATATCTCTCAAATACATTTCTAACAACTGTTTACGCTGCTCGTTATATATAATAAATTTACTTTTACTGTCCAAAATAGGAGATGTAGCATTAGCATCATTGTTGCTTCTTCTTAAACTACTGTCCTTGCAAAGAATAGCGAACAATTGTTGTACAGAAAAAATGATCATTTCAAAGTTTCTAGACAAGTTCGGCGACTCTTCCCGATATACTTGACAAATTAGGACATCTGGAGTAGTTTCCAATAATTATTGAACGAATTGCCACTATCGTTAAGTAATTAAAAGCACATTTCAAAAATTCACGCTCTAAGAACATCGTTGAGCCATTTAGCGGCGGTCGATATGTACTACGGGTTTAGTGCTGTTACCCGTTGCTAGATAGCGCCACGATGTCCTTAGCTAGAGGAAATTATAACTCTTAGGAAATTCTTTTTAACTATTGTATGTCATTGGACATTCACTAAAAAATTACTGCAAGTTACTATAAATGTCTTATTCTGTCAAATACTCTGCTGAAAATTGTCGAATTTCTGTCAAAATGCCAGAATTCTAAACTTTACACGGTATGATTATTGCCAAATTATTTATACTTCATTATGTAAAGGATTTCGAGTCGCTATCCTGTGTAATAATAATAATTTAAGAAGAAAAGCTTAACGTTACTGTAGCGTCAGGTATTATGGATGGAAATAAAAAGTTTGCCCAGTGAACAAAAGTAAACATTTGATTAGAAAGGAAATTATTCCGGGATAATAACTGTTACTGATAAATATTTCGTTATGCCAATATTTGTATTAGATAAAATGAATAGGCATGTAGCAAATTTGTCGTGGAAACATTTATATATTACAATTATAAAGAATTGCTATAATATAGATCCTATTTCTTTCTCTTTTCCCAGTAACGCTGGCCAGTACCATTTCACATAGGAATATCGCAGTTATTCACTTACTTCTATTATGTGTTGCTAGAATTAAGGAATTTTCCAAATATTTCGTGTTCTGAAACACGTTCAGTTTATCTAAATAAATTTGATCGCCTGTAAGGTACTATGTATGCAATATTTAAATTTGGTACACGTTAAAAATTTGGAAATTTAAGTAGAAAGCACGAGATACTATGTAATACAACATAGTGCTTAATTCGTAATATTCTTTATAAATTTTCATTTCATTGTTGGATACTGTAGAAGTTTTACTTGAAACAGTGACAACGTGTAAACTCTCCTAAAAATATATGGCATCGTCGGACTAACTCCTCAACTACGCGCGCGAGATCAAATTGAAATGGCAACAGTGTCTCATTTATGTTCGCTATTGTATTCATACATCGATTTAGCTGCCATCTGTTAGAAATTGATAAAAGAGTATAGTTTGATTTCATATTGGTACCGGTACGAGATGTGATCTTTCTTATCGCAACGAATAAAATAGCAAACAGCACATTTTTTGTATATTTCACATTATAGAGATCTCGCTACTAAATTCCCGAAATTAATGATTCAAAACTTGGAAAAATATTTGTGATGGTTCGAGCCTAACCCGAATTTCGTCTTGTGTTTTTTTTCTTTTCTTTTCTTTTCTTTTTTACATCACAACTCGCTGCGAAATATAATCATCGTTGACGTACAACGAGTGATGTTAGCAGAGGATTCGATTACCATATCGTAAATACTGTATTAAATTTGTTGCGTGTTTCGGTGAAAAACATGGCATCATCGGGTAAAAGCACGAGAGAAGTTCTATTGTCCCTCATCGATGATATTGAATTAATAGCAAAGTAAGGCTAGCACCAACTTGTAAACAATAAAACTTTGACTATCGGTATTAGAGATAATTATATTTCATTTACTTTTTATATGTACCGTTATTTTTATTGTTTATAGAGAAATGATTGAAAATACGATAGCTCAAAAGCCTTTGAAATTATCAAACGAAGAACATGCTCAACTAACTGAATTATTGATTGTCAAAGACAACGAATTGAAAGCAACTCTGAAGCGTGCAGCTGAACAGGCAAAAATCAATTTGAAGATGGAAGCCTTAAGAGCTGAAGTTGAGAGACAGGATCAAGATATTCAGCAATTACAAAGACAATTGAAAGAAGCAGAACAAATTTTAGCTACAGCAATTTATCAAGCGAAGCAAAAGTTACAATCTATTGCTCGTGCTAATAAGAGACCTGTACCATCAGAGGAACTAATTAAATATGCACATAGAATAAGTGCATCGAATGCTATTTGTGCTCCACTTACCTGGCAACAGGGAGACCCTAGAAGGCCTTATCCTACTGGTAAATATATTACGTTTGAAATTTATTACAAGATATATAAAACTAATTATTTTTATTATAGATATTGAAATGAGATTAGGATATCTTGGGCGATTAAGCGATCTTCCTCTGAATGGACAGATGCCGGGCACCCATCCTGGAATATCGTCAGACTTACACAGAACTGGACATCCAGTTGGTGGTATGTTTATAAAAAACAACTGTGTGCATATATTTTTTCATACAAGTTTATTTATACAAAATTTAACTCTTCAATGCACACTGGTTATTTCAGAACCACCTGTATCACAGGCTAATCAATTTGCATGGCATCCATCGGGTGAAATCCATATGTCTGTGAGTGGACAAGGAAGTGTTGCCATGAATACCCATAAGCAGGAAACCGAAGATGTTGAAGTTATGTCCACAGATTCTTCGAGTAGTTCTTCCAGCGATTCTCAGTGAATATCATTACTTTGTATACAGTGAGCACGTAACCGTGGTTTTGTTTGCATTTAAAAGGCAAATGATTTTTATGGATCCAATATGTAAGTATGTATACAAACATGTGAAATAAATTTTGTATGACAAACAAAAGGGTTCAATGAATTGTAATTTTATTAAAGGTCCATTCAGAATAGAAAGTGATCACAACATAGGAATCTGAACATGCGTTAAATATATTTCTGCGACTTTGTATAAACGCTATGTAGGTTTGAGTAAAGTGTGTGGTAAAAGATTATGTAAAAAGTGATGTGTATAATACATTTCCGGGTGTGCCTGAAACAACAGACATAACTCGTTATTTTTGCGCTCATTCACTTTGTGTGTGTGCACGCGTGTAATAATAAAGTAACTTGATGCTTCTCTCTCTCTCTCTCTCTCTCTCTCCCCCCCTTCCCCCAGACTCACATATATATTTACCAATTGAACTTGATCTTTGAAATTCGCTTTCTGAAATAAAATATTTTGATCGGTAAATGCAAGCCCGAATAGCATGCAGTCCGCTCGAACCTTGTCTATATCTCTATACAATAAGAGTTCTTGCAATTTAAGTCCTGGGAACGTAAAGACTTTACTATTATACCCTGAACTCATTATTTTCAATGCTGTCCTGGAATATTTTGATAATCATTGTTTGACACGAATAAAAAAGAAGCAACATGCAACATGTACCTTCTTAATTTTTGTATATTAGTCATAGCTGCACAAACAAGTATAGGAGAAAGTTGTGGAATTAGAGAACAAGCATGTGCGTAATTTTTTAAATACCAAGCGAATGATATTTTCATCGATAGTTGAACATCTGGAGATCTCCTAAGTAAATGATAATTACTAGATGATATTGTATCATGATCTATGTCATCGAATACAAGCAGTATAAGTTTCTGTCGTACCTTATATCGAGAGGAAGCTGTAATGCCCTGGTCAAAGCTTCGGTGTTACCCATATTTAAAAGAATATACAACGCTTCCATTTGATGACGATCGTTGTTCAACCTTATTTTCTCCATAGCTCCGTCAAGTTCGGAAGAATCTAATTCGTCGTATAAAATGAGCAAGTGCGTTACGCATTCGACAAGATGTTGATGATTGATTTTCCCATTAAATTCGGACATATTTCGTTCGCACAATCTGTAATTGGTTTTTTTCTGATCCATTCTGTTAATACTGCGTGCGGATTCATCGATTCTGAATTGAGAAACGTGTATGATGTACTATCTATGTTATACCTTTGTGCGGAATAGACAAGAAATCGAACAATGGGTTCAAAGAGCTGAATGCTAATAGGAGTGTTGATTCTTTGAATTGCAATGTCTTGTCTTATAGATCTCAAGCGGTCAAAGATAAAATCGTATACTACTATCCAATTTACGTCCGTTCGCGTGGCTATCCTGAAATGCGTATTGTATCAGTCAGTCACGATGAAAAACGATCATTGATTTAAATTGTTGATCGTATAAACATTTCGGTCGTATTGCATACTTGGTAAACAAATATCTAATGGTGGACAGTAGTACCGGTGCAGGACGTAATTGATTCGGATCAGTCAAAACTAATCCAGCTGCTGGACGGCTGAAACATTTTATAGTTTTCATGGAATCCGCCTTTGGGAATTTTGATCCTTTTGTACTCTCATCGATTTCAAACTTATGTAATAGACCCTCTTTTTCTCTGCTACAAATATAGTTGGACACATTTGAAATAAAATGAAAAGCTAGAAAATATTTGCGATTTTGTTTTGAACAATCTTTTTCTTTTTTTTTTTTTTTTGCTTTCCTTTTCCTTCTCTTTTTTCGGAATGTGCGTAAAAACGTATTAGTTGAAACGCTGCAGTAAATTACAGATTACAGAACTTTTAATATTCAAACATGATCTACTCGTTTATTTGAGCACAGAATCGTATCCAATAGATGTTACTCGAAATTTTTCATAGCGAGAAAAATACACGATATCGTATTATTATAACCTATCGATAGAGTTCGGTTTTCGAATAAATTCTCGTTAAACGCTTAATTTATCGTATAAATTATGATCGCAACAATAAATATTTATCAGTGAGCATGTTTTCAAGATACTTTTCTCACCGTGACTCTATGTCTATGCTTGTTGAGAAAGATGCTATACTTGAAATCTGTAACCTTTAAACTTTCTACAGCGAAATACACACCACACGTGTATACTAACACCCAACGTTCTTTTTCTGGACACATTAATAAACATGTTCCTTGTATAAATTCGGTCATTTCACAGGATTCTTTCAATTGATAATTATCACAATATTGACAATGTCTATCGGTGTATAGAATGCAAACAAAAACTTTTTCTTAAAGAAAGGTTACGTCGATTGTCCGATAATTTATTTCACATGTACACTTGTACGCAACTCCACGCGCATGTACGAATAATAAAAGGCAAAAAATAAAACAAGAGAACAAAAAAAATCACTTTTCCTTAAATGATACCTCAGAATACTGATTAATTTCTATACAAACTTTGAATATGTAAAACGAAATAGGAAATGTATTGTAAAATACGTTGATATCTACAGAGAATGAAACATGCAATGTATTGATATACAATTCGTTAATTCAATATATCGTGTGGTAGATAAATAATTCTACACACACGCGCGCGCGCACGCACATTTATATACAGATATATACATTTGAATTACAGTTTCCGAGTTAAAAAATTGACGTTTTTAATTACACCGAATCCGCTCAAGATACATGCATGTACGTATGTGTTCGGAGTGCAATTAAGATCACAAATAAGAGTCAACGGTCCCTGTCGAACCGTACGACAAAGAATAGTTCTGAAAAAAAAGAAGGCATTGTGTGAATGTGTTTTTAAATAAAAATATATCAAAAAGAACGAATGGGAGGAATGTTCTAGAATGTCCTTGTGGATCATAGGCCATACATATACCGTATAATTGCCGTTGGGTACACACTTTACTGATGTGTAACGTTAAATATACATGGACACATAGATACATATGTACCTATGTATGTACAAAGGTTAATCTTCTCATCTCTTTCTTGATCCTTACTTTTCATTTGTTACCATGTTTCCTTGTCTTTCAATGTCAATTCCACAAGGATTAAGAAAATGGTTTGTCTTTTCCACGATCACGAATACTACTATTAATATTTCGTTCTATGATTGAGGTAAACCGTTCCTTTAGCATCAGACCTTCTTCACGGTACTCCTCTACTGCGAAATCCGTAATTCTTTCCACGTTTGTAACGTTCACGACCTTCTTTCCCGAACCTGTCCCCATCAGCGCAATACTTGCATAAGACACCGTAACATTTTACGTTGTGATTACAATTATTGTGTAATTTTGTAATCATTGTTGCATTGTTGCATTGTTGCACTGTTGCTGTAATTTTAATTGTCTCTTTCGACTAATTATCACTATTAAGTATTATTATTTATGGAAATGGCAAAGAGCAAGTCCGTAGAAATTGTAACGTCATGTGAAATTTTGTCGGAAAAACCGTGACGCGTGGCCACGTGTTTAATCGGTAAATTCTACGAAAACATTCGATGATTTTCTATTCGAAAGGTGTATAAGAATGATGATTACCATCGTTTGGTTACCGATGCTCCACATTTCCATGTTACAGTAATCCATACAAGAAGACGTATTCGTTATCTAAAATTGTAAAAAGTAGCAGTACATAAAGCGAGTAATGAATTACGTACAAAGGCGGTATTTATCTCGACTGTGAAAGCATTAAATGCATATCAAATGTGATTTCGCGCGTATGATGAACAAATCGTTTTCGTTAAATACCTAGTGGGAACGTTTAAGTGCAAACAAATGAGCGGCATATCCTTCAAGAAATTGACGCTTTATTCACGTATTACAGCGCCGAATACGTATACATGTATGTATATCGAACAGTACGATTTTCAGCACGTACATGCGTCCTAATGAATTTTATAAATTCGTTCCGCCTGATGAACATCAGCGAGACGGTTTGCAGTCGTTATAATAACAAGATAAAAACACAGAAATGCGTAAAAGCGTGTTATAACGAACGTTATAATTTACACAAGTACACATTTGTGGTGTGTGTGTGTGTGTGTGTGTGTGTACATCGAAAGAAAAATTTATATATCCCATCTATACGAAACGTTACTTTCAACGAAGTATATCGACGGAAATTCCCGTATTATTTTCATAGGGGAAAAACAATTACGCGAGAAAATGACGCGAATCGAACGGTATGAAAAATAATAAAGGTGGAATTTCCTATCTATGACTGTAATATGCGTCAATTGCTTCTACATTGGTGAATTATGTGGAAATGCATACTTTCATTTTTCCTATACGCGTTTTGCAACGCATATGATTGCGTGTATAATACGTAGGTATATACACATAGATGTATACGTAGCTGTGAGAGCAGAGCTTCTCGCCATCAGCCAATGATGAAATATATATGTATATGTACACGTAACATCATAAATTTCAAACTTGTTTGTGCTTACTGATTGTGTTAGTTTGATTTTGGCAAATATGAAACATATTGAAATTATTTCGACAATCTGACAAACTATCCGAATACTTTGTTCGTTTATCGTCATGGTATATGGTTGAACAATTCTCATTAACCGGAATTTTTTTTTTATGCGTGATTATCTCTCCGCTCGTTTTCCTTCTTTTCCGGGACAAGAGCAATAAACGGAGAGTTGATCTATCGATGCACGTATACAACGGATACACATAGATAGAGCCGATACTTACACGTCTCGATCACAGGTAGGAAATCCCACCTTAAGGGGACTGTTGGCTATTTGCGTGTGGGGTATACGTGACCTCGAGGGAATCCCTGTATAATGAAACGAGCAGTGCCGTATTGGTCCAGTCTTCCTTAAAACATCGTTGATTTTACACAGTCGTGTGTATCAAGGTTCAGAAGAAAACGCGAATTCGAGGATTACTGATACCTATCATCGTTGTATCGACAGTACGATGAATGAGACGTGATATCATGCACACGCATCAGTGGAATAAGGGATTAAAAGAAGAGAAAGAGGTGGCCGAGGGGCGAAGGGGGGGGAGTGTGAAGGCGGAAGGGTAGGAGGAGGAGGAGGAGGAGGAGGAAGAGAAAGAAGATTCGTTGGCTGTTGTTTCACAGTCGTAAAGCGAAATTTTCGAATAATTGCGTTTATTAAACATCATCCCGAGGAGATTACTATCTGGCGTAAGTTTTCGTAAACGAAAAATGTATGGAAAACGAAAAGAACGATAAGGAACGAGTTGAGAATAGACATGGAACGTGTATAAATCAATTTCGTTGTAAAACACGATCTAAACTATCGCGTGAATGATCGAAAATGAATAAAATTTCAATTTTCTTTTCAAACATCGAAATAATCGAGCCATGACTTTGTGCAAGTAACGCTTGAAATTCACAATTTGTCGATTGGTATTTGACAAGTCGCTCGCCACAACTTTACTACATCGTGCTCCCAAATTTATAATTCTCATCTACCGTACATACACTTTCTTATAATATCCAGATTAGATAACGTGAAATGTCACATCTGTTCCTTTTATTTGCCTGTCGTCAATCTCTTTGCTCGATGCACTGTCTACGCGATGTTTACATAATTTTCTATGCCGATAAAGTACAACAGTATTAATTGACTGTGAGTGGTGCAGACATTAATTTTGCGTGTTAATCAATGTAATATTTTACAGTTTTATCAATTTGTAAATCAAGAATGACATACTGCAAAGTGATTCTGTTTCTGATAGAACTTGCTTTATTACTCCGCAATTGCATGTCGGGTGAGTGGAAATGGAAGTAACGAAAGACCATGCAGATATCGAACATACAGATTCTGTGTTTGTCTTTCTTTACAAAATCAATTAAATTATTAACACGACAAGTAACGAGAATAGTTATTTCATTCCCTGCTGAATAACGTTGAAAGGCAAAAACGTCTCAATCTTAACGTAGATCGGTTGCTCCGTAATTTTATCGTTATGTTGACGACGACGACGACGGCGACGGCGACGAAAACGAAAACGACGACGACGACGACGACGACGACGACGACGACGACGACGACGACGATGATGATCTTGTTGTTATTGTTAGAAACCATCGTAACGGCACATAACGACTTGGAATTCGGGAACATTGACCCCGAGGTAGCAGACGAATTCAACTGGATAGAACATCCTTGTCGACGAAACTGCAAAGATGAAACAGCACCGATGGAATGTCATTATGTCTTTAAGTTAGAGGCCTATTACACAATGAGCAAAGCATGCTACGATTGCCCATTCAACATCACAGACTGCTTTCGCAAGCATTGTATTCCAGCAGATGGTATCGGAAGATCAATTTTAGTAGTTAATCGACAAATGCCTGGACCGCCTATAGAGGTATACACATATGTCCATACATACGTACATATACATATGTATAATAAATACAAGTATGCGATTGAAGAATGAACGAAATCCTGTTGATAAGAAGGACGAAATCGTGTCAACGACGCGACGTCGGGCAAAAATTTAGTCGCGTGCAGAAAACAAAAGACGTGTTAAAAGATACATGGTATATATATTATACATAGGTATATACATCTGTATACGGATACTTGCTTCTATCGTACAATGATTACGTACAAATGCGTCAAGGTCTTGCGATCACGTACAACGGTATCATTCTCGTCCAAATAATTTTATTCTGTCATATGATTCACCATCAATCTGTTTAATGTTTAACGATATGGAAATTGTGACTTCCGTCGTACGGATGTTGGTATATTCGGAAAAAGTTGGATAACACGTATAGATATCGTATAATTAACAATCTGCCGACCGCGAGTGTTTCTTCGTAGTCAGGCTAGAATTTATTAACGAATTTATTAATGAAATTCTATTACTGACTCGTAGGTGTGTCAAGGTGACAGGATAATCGTCGATGTGATCAACTTATTGCATTCCGAGAGTACCACGATGCACTGGCATGGACAACACCACGTTAAAACGCCGTACATGGATGGCGTACCTTACGTGTCACAATGTCCGATTTTGCCAGGGTCCAGTTTTCGATATGATTACGTCGCCACAGAAGCCGGCACGCATTTCTGGCATTCTCATTTAGGTAGGACAGAAAACGGATGAGGGGGGAGAGAGAGAGAGAGAGAGAGAGAGAGAGAGTCGGATAAATGAGCCGGTGCAACTTTATCTTTTAGGCTTTCAACGAGGCGATGGAGTATTCGGTGCATTGATCGTACGCGTGCCTCCGAAGATAAATTGGCACTACGATTTATACGACGTTGACGAACATACTATCCTGATTTCGGATTGGACGCACGAATTGGGAATTGATAAATTTTTGAGTCATCATCACGCTGGCGGAGACAATAAACCGCCTAATCTACTGATCAATGGTTTCGGCCGTTTACCGGTTCATCAATACCGGAACAACGACACGTCCACTCTAATGCCGATCGCGACATTTATCGTTAAGCGGGTAACGTTAATCAAACGAATAATTCCTAGTATTTTGACCCTCCTCGAAGGAAGTGAGTAACCAACGAAGCATTCTCTATGTGTGAGTGCGTGATTTGTTGAATATTTTTGCAGGATACAAGGTACAGATTCAGGCTTGTTAACGCCGAGTTTCTCAATTGTCCGATCGAATTATCGATTGACAATCATACTATGCGTATAATTAGTTCGGACGGACGTGATATTGAACCTGTCGAAGGTACATACGAATGTATATAGTTTTAGGGAAAAGTTCGTTTCTAAATGATTTCGCTTATTTTCCTTGCAGCGGAATCGTTGGTGAGTTACGCTGGCGAGAGATTCGATTTTATCGTTGAAACGAATCGAAATGTGGACAACTATTGGATGCGATTTCGGGGGTTAATGGATTGCGACGAAAGATTCACCAAGGCATATCAAATTGGTATATTACGATACGAAGGTGCGGTCAAAGAAGACCCGAATGGCGTAGTCACGTACGAACGTGCCTCCTCGAACGATTTCTTCGGTCATGTATGTAAACGCGCGTGCTTCTTACGTATAATATTATGCGAACGTTTTCGTTATTGAAGAAACATTACGATACACAATTGCTATACCGTGTTAGGATTAAGCAAGATTGTATTCTTTCAGCGAGTGAACGCGTTAAACGAAGGCACGGAAACTAATAAAAGTCTCAGCATACCTTTATTAAAAGCCATGGACAAGAATGACAAATCTAATACCGTGAATCCGGATTACCAATTTTACGTATCCTACGATTTTTACAAGAAGGACAATCCTCATTTTCATCGTGGATACCTTTACGGATTTAACCAAGGTACCTACATATGTATATAAAAGTGTGATACACAGGCGTAAGTCTTCTGCCCCCCCCCTCTTTCTCTCTCTTTCTGATGGCTACCTTGCTATTTTCAAATCAATTGGTACCTTGTTCCAGTGAAAGGTACCAAGCGGGTGCTTACTCCTCAGTTAAACCATATTTCGATGAAGTTACCACCCGTTCCGCTCTTACCTCAAAGAGATTTCATTGATCTGAATCAATTTTGCAATGCGAGTACCGTTCTGGGCTGTGAGCAAGACTACTGTGCTTGCACTCATGTGCTTCAAGTGAAACTTGATAGCGTGGTAGAGGTGATCTTGATAGACGAAGGTTCGTTTCGTTATTTCGATAAACATCTATCACACGAGTAAACCGTAATAGTCGTTAATGAAGAATTAGAATTGAAATTGTAAGAAAAGAAAAAAAGAAAAAAGGAAAACAAAGGATCGTCTTGCTTGTTTCTTTCTCTAGGTTTTGCCTATGACGCGAATCACCCGTTCCATCTTCATGGATATCAGTTTCGCGTGATCGCGATGGAAAGAATTGGTAAAAACGTCACTACCGAACAAGTAAAGGCACTGGATAAAAGTGGGGCAATACACAGGAATCTTGATCGTGCTCCTCTAAAAGATACCGTTACGGTACCGGACGGAGGTTATACCGTCGTACGATTTTACGCTGACAATCCAGGTGACTTTTCAAAACACCAATTGCCAATACCATCGATCGAACGATATATTGTTATACGTAATAATTTTACAGGTTATTGGTTGTTTCACTGTCACATAGAATTTCACGCAGAAGTTGGAATGTCGTTGATCTTCAAAGTTGGTGAACATAAGGATATGTTACCGGTGCCGCGTAACTTTCCAATGTGTGGTAACTGGCAACCGGAAAAAGTGCAACACACTGAAAATATACCGAGCACATTCTCAAATATAATACCTGAAAATCCGGCGAATCAAACTTTGCACGTTTCAATGGACAAAGATACTGAAACCAGTGTACAACTACTCATTAAGTTATTACCACAAGTTCTGAGAACATTGCGAATTTCATCTTTGTCAAATACCTTGGTCACTTCGTATCTTTTACTTTCTTTTTGCTCTTTCATTGCCATCATTCGTGAATTATTTGTGTAGAAGATGATGATGATAATGATGATGATGATGATGATGATGATGACGACGACGACGATGATGATGAGGACGACGACGACGACGACGATGATGATGATGATGATGACGACGACGACGACGATGATGATGATGATGATGATGATGATGACAATGACGATGACGATGACGACGACGACGACGATGATGATGATGACGATGACGATGACGACGACGATGGTTGTGATAATCAAGTCATTTGTAAAAACTGATTAATCCTTTCGTTATAGATAATAAATGATAACATTTTCCAGTGAAATGATAGCGTTACATGTTAATTTTAATTATGTTACGAGAAACATTAATATTAAACACGTTATTTATTACGTTACGTTAAACTTCATTACACAACGAAAGACCAAAAAACGAGAATCAAAAGAGGAGAAAGTTCTATCAACATGTACATATTTAGATGTTTACATAAGTAAACCAACGCGATATTATCATACCCAAAGCTACCACTTGACATTCACATTACGTATTTTCAATAATAGACCATTACATATCGCTACGGTATCATTTCGTGCATTAACCAAAAATGTGTTGCCACCTATTTTGTACTATTTTAGTACGGTTCGTACACATTTAGACCTCCACATAGCGAACAGATAAATGTATATTTTTTACTCTTTACTTTTTCATTCCGTGATACACGAGATGAAGAGAACGATTCATTAATATATCCATGTTGTTATATTATTATATTTTGTACATCTTGCGTAACATTTTTCATACAGTGATTCACACCAGGTCATGTTTAGATTAATCGTCAACTAGATGAATTTTGCTTTCCAGCAATTCATTACCATAATAAATTCTTTTACGTATGAAGGTAATTTCACTTAATTTTAACGCACCCTGAACGCAACTAATCTTCGAACGAATAATTTTATTTCATTGTTTTTAGAACTTTTTTAATCGTACTTGAATAAATAATTTCTAGGTTTAACTATACTTGTACATAAACTACTTAATATAAATATGAATAAACTCATGACTTTGTTGGATGTTTCAATAGTTATTCGAAGCTTCAGAGTTAGAGCCGGATATTTGATGGTAATTGAATTCTGATGTTTTGTCAACAATGTAGTTAACTTTGTCAGAATTTCAAGATACATTGATAACACCGTATATAGCTCTGTATTTGAGTTTTCTAAGTGTACCGTACTCGTGTCAAAGATCAAGGTGTATCAATCTGGTGTTTTTAATCGGTCAGGTGAACAATGAAAAATCCGAGAGAAACGTATTCCAAACATAGTTAGATTGGTTTTATCGCATCTATTGGTGATGATGATAACGATGACGACGACGACGAAACTTTTAACCCATTCACTCCTATATGCGCACGTGTATATACGCTCGCCATGGAACGCTTTTTATATCCTACGGCTGGCGTATATGTATACGTAGATATATACGCTGGGTATATGGCTCTCGCATAAGCTAATCGAATATAGTCATTTGAAAATGTATCGATAATTCTAAATATGGGGAGAGCATCTTTCTTCAACAGTGTAGAACGCAAAAGATATTTATGATTGTTATGAGTGAAATAAAAAATGATAAAAATATGGTGTTTATTGTAGTGTAAAAGTATAAAGTGTCACAAGCAACCTGCGTTAAATAAACATTTCCCTCGTTTCTAAAAGGAAAAAACCAAATCAAAGTAATAAACTAACGAAAAAAATAGCAGACTCAAAATCCTGGGTACCGCCTCTCCGGTAAATGCTAGCTTGTAGCTCCAAACCCAGTTCAATATTGGCGCATCGATGACCAATTCCAGCACAGTAAAAGGGTTAAACTTATATTAATTTATTAGTTCAACTGTACAATTTATAAAGCACAACTGATCCATAATTAAACACTGTTATAAGTTTCTAAAGTACCAAAAAATGGACAAATAGCATAACATACATCTTCTTGGGGTGGCCTTTGTAGAGGATGTGCCAGTAACTTGGCCATGTTGTCGTGCAATTTTGCCGCGTTTCTTCCTACTTCCAGTATGTATGAAAAATTTGTCGTACTCAATTTTGCTATCTCTGTGTAAATTTCTTGGCATAAATTTTCAGAGCATGGGGGTTCGTGCACGTACAGCACATCTATGAAAAAGTACGGACTATTTGTAAGAATATCCAGAGAATATTTTCCAGTGTGAAATTTTGGCATACTACTGGACCGCGAATACACCAAGATTACTCTGACGACAAATGTTGGAATAATAGTGTCGTGTTTCTTTGTTGGTAAAGGTAATTTTTCTTGTAGTTTATCCAACATTTCTCTTAAATCATAAAATGTCTGATCCTCTTCTAAGGGATCCTCGTCGATTGAATTCAAATAATTAACAATGCTATTGATGTTATTGGTAAAATCACAAATCCACCGAGCATTATGAGAGTTCAATGTCATTAATGCATACTCGTGACTATGTTGAATGATGGATTTTGTACAAATGAAATTTTCGACAATCCGTTTTATCATGAACAGAGGCATATAATTGCCTCCTGTTGAAAGTTTGAAGGGAGTACAATTTCTCTCTCTTGCTGTATCGATTACAAATACAATTTTTTCAGGCGAGTTAATTCCTAGATGATTTCTTACTAATGAATTATCCTCATCGGAGCCCGTTGACTTGTAATCCGCGATAGAACACGGTGTACTATCAGCGCTACTCATTTTCTATTTAACGCAATTTTCTTTGTTTTTTGTTTTTTTAAGAATATTTCGCCCTGAAGATTACGTAGAGCCACCTAGAGTAAATCCTTCTTATGCTCTGAAAAATATAAGGGATGTTAGATATCCCGAGTAAGTGAGTTGATGTCCCAACCATGCATGAAGATATGAAAATAGTGCGAGAAAATTTTCAAAAAACCTGCGAAGCAATTTTTCTATTGAACGCAGGTTAACGTTCCACGTTCCTTTAAATTCCCCACTATATGAAACTTTAACATTCGCGTCTATGTTCCAAACCGATCGAATTGTCGGAAAAGTTAACAGTAACGAGAAATGAATCACGAGAACAAACACTTGACAGAAATGGTATCGTAAGTTCTTTCTGACAGCGTTTTAACATTCAACATATATGCACATCTGCTGGAAAAATGATCTCCGATATAATCTGCAACAATTTCTACAAAAGTTGTGTTGTGTTACGTCTGGTATATTTCAAACGTTACAATAATCAATTTCCATCTAGTTTGTCATAACGAACACCTGATCAAATGTAACTTTGTTTTATGCGCAAATTATTTTGATAAAACCGTCAACTATACATATACGGTGTGTACGGTAGGTACATAGATACATCCATGTACTGAGTTTATAAAACTACTTTGCATAATAGTTGGTGCGATTGAACGAATGTAACTGTCGCACTTTGCTGCCATCTAATGGACAAAGTTCCAACAAGTTGAACGAACGTTTCGATTCTTATTATTTTCTGTGATTTTCTGTTAAGGTGTTTACGTAAAATAGTTGACGTTATACATTAGTATTTAGAAATGAGGAACGTGTGATTTAACCACATCGCCGTTAACATCTCACACTTGCTGGTAAAATATGCTTGCTTTGAAAGATTATGGTAGCAGTGACGATAATAGCGATCCTGAAATTGAAAATAAAAGAAGCGAGGTTAACCTAACCCGTGATGTCGATTCCGACGATACTTCTGTTATTGATTCTCTTCCGATAAAAAAATCGGTTGCGTCTATAAATATGCAAGTCTGCGCTGCACCGGATGTAATTCCAACGGTGAATATACATTTCTCATTATTACCAATGCTTGTTTCAAATATAATATCGGTTTGATGTTGCATCGATTTCAACTACGATTAGATAGAAATACAAATGATTTCATTATTTTATCTTCTCTTTGAAAGGTTACAATGATTAATTAATGCTTGAGTCAAATACTGTGTTGTAGGGAACAGAATTATGTGTAAAACATATAGATTCAACTGTTCAAGAGGTTACGCATAACCCCAAGTATGAGGAACTTTTTGCACCAGATATTGGCCCAGAAAATCCATTTAAAACACAGCAACAACGTGCTGTAAAGAATATGCTTTCTGGATATGTGGAAAAAGCGCACATAAGTGAATTTCAATTTGAAAATCAAAGAAGAACTTTTGCCAGTTATGGTATTTAGCTGTTATAGTTACCACGAACGTTATATGCTGACAGAAATAATGCCAAATGTGTAAATATTGCAGGGTACGCGTTAGACCCAACGGTAGATGGCAGTGCCGAAGAGGGTAGAACGATTATCGGAGCGAAAGAAGCAGCTGAAGAGTCCGGCGGTAAAACCGTGTTTGAAAATACAACTCTGAGACCTTCAGATAAAAGAAAGCGTCATAGGAACGACGATCCCGCGGATATCGAGGGATTCTTAGGTCCATGGGGTGGATACGTAGATGAGAAACGAATAATCAAACCAACGGAAGAGGAAGCTGCCAAATTAGAAGAAATATTAGCCAAAAGGAATAGAAGAGGAAAAGCAACAGAAGAGAAACCACTTGAGGAAAAGACTGTGCTACACAGTATAATCGTGACACTTTTTAAACATGTTAATTATAATAGGGGTAGTGAAAGAAACTTATTTAACAGGAGATTTATCTTTTAGTTAAAGATAGCGTGGACTATCAAGGGAGATCGTTTTTGCACGCACCTCAGGATGTTGGTGTAAATTTGAGATCGGAATCGCCACCCGACAGATGCTTCTTACCAAAAGCGCAAATTCATACTTGGGAAGGTCACACCAAGGGTATTTCACAAATTAGATGGTTCCCGCGTACCGCGCATTTGTTACTTTCTTGCAGTATGGATTGTAGAGTAAAAGTACGTACATTTCAAGTTCTCTCAGGCACACACTATAACATTAATGGGAGATACGTTTTAATCGTATTTCTATGGTTTCAAGTACAGCTATGGGAAGTTTATAAAGATAGAAGATGTATTCGAACTTATTACGGTCATCGGCAAGCTGTAAGGGACATAAGTTTCGACAATGATGGCAAAAGATTTTTATCCGCTGGATATGATCGTTATGTAAAGTTATGGGATACAGAAACGGGTGCTTGTGTTAGTCGATTTACAAGCAGAAAGATTCCATATTGCGTGAAATTTAATCCTGACCCGGACAAGCAACATTTATTCGTAGCAGGCACTAGCGACAAGAAGATCATATGCGTAAGTTTTTTATATCCTAAATTTTGATGTTCTGGTCCAAGGATTTCTGAAATTACATCTGATAAATGTTTCAGTGGGATGTCCGTTCTGGCGAAGTAACGCAAGAATACGACAGGCATTTGGGAGCTGTAAACACGATAACATTTGTAGATGAAAATCGAAGATTTGTAACAACTTCGGATGATAAAAGTTTGCGTGTTTGGGAATGGGATATACCTGTTGACATGAAATATATAGCCGATCCTTCGATGCATTCTATGCCAGCCGTTACACCTTCTCCTAATCAAAAATGGCTCGCCTGTCAAAGTATGGACAATAAAATAGTTATATTCTCCGCTTTAAACAGATTCAAGATGAATCGAAAGAAAACGTTCACGGGTCATATGGTTGCTGGATACGCGTGTGGTTTAGACTTTTCTCCTGACATGAGGTAAGAATTTTACTTTATCTGTAAAATGTAAAGCTACTTATAATTCCCGTTTTCTTTCTCGTCTTTTTTTTCGAAAGTTACCTCGTATCCGGAGATGCGGATGGAAAGTGTTACATTTGGGATTGGAAAACAACAAAATTGTACAAAAAATGGAAAGCGCACGATGGTGTCTGTATCGACGTGTTATGGCATCCTCATGAGCCTTCCAGGCTCGCTACAGCTGGTTGGGATGGAAAAATAAAATATTGGGATTAGGATCATCTGCAAATATGTTTTTACGAAATAATGCGTATTTATATTTTATATCATGTGTACAGATAAATTTACTTTGCGTACCGTTAATAAAATAAACTTGAGATATTAGAACTTTTTATCGATAAGTTGAGGTCACGTTAACATTGCCAATAATCAAGTTATTCCAGTGATCTTTTCGTGTAATTTCAACTACAATTGTTTTTACATCGATCTTCGCTTCTGTTTTATAAACATAAATGACAAGAAAAAAACAAAGATTATTAATTAATATTGATCGCTGTACCGCACTACCGTTTAAAATAAACCTTGGTAACATTAAATCAACGAATTACGTGAAATGGTAAAAACACCGTAGTAGCGAAACAATTCCTCCGAGCAAGAATAACAAATCACTAACTGTGTACCATCATATGGTAGACGTAAAAATCAATAGTACGCGTCATGATGTCTGCCGTTTTCGTTTCGTGCGTCGTTACGGATTTCATCTTTTTCGTTGCTGTTGTATCGAATATTTTTCATTTAACAGTTAAATGAACAAATGCTTAACGATATATGTTGCTTTTAAAATTCGTGAAACTAAACGTAACAAATCGATTAATACGAATGTCCTGAAGTTACGCTACAGTTCTCTTAAGGAACGTTGTTAAATGGAAAGGTAATAGTATTTTTACTTGCATAAGTATCTACGTATATTATTTCCAATATAACAAGTATGTAAAATCCGCAATAAGTGTAAAATTATTCAAGCATCGATACATCTGCAACGTTCTCAACGAACACGTGGTCCATGTACGTTGTACGATGATGAAAGATTGCTTTTATTTTGTCAGGAAAGGAACAAGTTTTGAGTTTGATGGAATTGTTGGAAAAAAGAAAAAAGAAAAGAAAAGAAGCTCGATCTTTTCCTCAATGTACAGCTTTTGGATATAAAAAACCGCATGTTGTATTGTTCATTCATTCATTCATTTATTTACTGAGAAAATGAAAATCAATTTTTTCTTTTTCTTTCTTTTTTTTTCTTTTTCTTTCTTTTTTTTTCTTTTCTTTTTTCGATAAGAGAATATATTATACTGTGTATATATTGTATAATAGGTTCAACGTGAAAATGGAAGGACCTGGTTTAGGATACTCGTATCATCTTCCTTCTGCAGGATGGAATCTTCGAGTTAGAAATGTACTATCACAGTTCAGCGATCTTTTCAGTGAATTCAACAAATACATTGCACCTGCCTATCATCATGATCGTTGTGAAAGGTATTTTGCTCCTTTTGCATTATACATTATATTTACGCATTGTTGCATTTTATATTATTTTTACTTACTCAGATCGGTACAAATGCGACTATATTCTATGCATAAGAGGGAGTTTGTTATGGTATTTGTTGCCTTCTTCGCCTGTTTCGGATTATCAGTATTTATTGGACTTGCAGGTAAAGTTTCTTTATGACGTTACAACTTGAATACTACATTTGTAATGAAATGCTACACTTTGCTGCAGTAAAATATAATTTGTAAAAACTGTTGCTCTTTTTGTTATTGTTATCGGTGTCATCCTTATTATCGTGTTATAACACAGGTCCTGTTACGTCTATGACCGAACCGAGAGTTCATTTAAATGGTAGCGAAGTTGCTACTGGTCCATTTATTATGAAGACACCTCTATTATCTACGTACAGCCAACAGTTATGGGTTATCGCAAAATTACTGACATCTAATAACGATGGTATTAAATATGCGGAGGATCGAAGAATTTGTAAATTTATCGAGAAAAAGCAAGTTGTAATTACATTTTGAATTTTACAGATGAAAGATACGACAAAAGTTTTCAAATAAGCATCTCCATAGATGCTATTGCTATTGATCATAAACTCGTACCTGTTTTGTCTTCAGAAACCGGGCATAATAGGTACGACTATTGTGAGATGTAGATATTGTACACACAGTTCGTATCGAACTTCATTGTATCTCTCGTTACTAATGCATCGACATTTTCTCATAGAACCAGACATTTAAAATGCGAAAGACAAACATGCGAAGAACTCGTAGTTGCTCATCTTGGATTTCTCGATTACAGTTATTACATTATTACCGTTCGTTTCCATGGGCTTGAGAGCTTCCACCAACGTTATGACATACGCGAACTTATATTCTACGTCAGTAAGCACTATATACGATAAGATGTGTTACGAAATGATCAGTTTCTTCAGAATTGAAACAATTGTATTTGATGATATCCTCGTTTGTTCACAGTTTAAAAATTACAATCCAGCATTTACGGAGTTCGAGATTTGGTTTCGATTTATCTTCTTGTTAACTGCGTTCGGAGTTATGGTAAAGGACAGTTGTTTATATATATATATATATATATATATATATATATATATTCATATTACTGTAAAGGAAAGGATTCCATTAACCTTCGGTTAATTTTTGATCAATTTTTCAGTGTTGGTTTGGGCATTCTCTTCGAAAATATCCGTTACACGATTGGTCGATAGAACAGAAATGGATTTCTATACTCCTCCCCTTGCTAATTTTATATAATAGTAAGATATAATAGCAGAACTAGTGATTTCTATGAAAAAATTGCTCAGAAAGGTAAATTTGTTCCATTTTTATAGATCCATTATTTCCGATGACATTTTTAGTCAATTCTTGGGTACCTGGTATGGTAGACGCAATTTTGCAGACAACGTTTCTCTGTGCAGTTCTAATGTTCTGGTTATGTGTTTATCATGGTTTGAGACAAGTATGGTTTTCTTCGAATTTATCGTAGCATAATAATCTATATTTTTATAGTATATGTGACATTGCTTGTAACTGAGAATCTCGCATTTTGACAGAACGAAAGACGTCTTATAACCTTTTATTTACCAAAAGTTTTGGTAGTGGGTTTATTGTGGTGTTCAGCGCTTATTCTAGCAACGTGGCTACGCTGTACTGAATTAGAGGATCCTACATATAATTACGTACTCGATACGTCCAATTATTTTGTGAGTTATCGAGTCGATCGAAATACTCGTCTTGATAAAAAGGAAAAAAGAGACTTTCAATAATTGGTAATTATGGATCTGTATAATTACAGGGTTTCAAAGTGTTCTTCTTTACAGTAGGAGGATTTTACATAGCATATCTTCTTCTCTTAATATTGAGAGCGTACAGTGAACTAAGATGTATGCCGTATTTTGGTATGACATAATACGTGTATTTAATATACATATATGTACAATATATACGTATATTCCGTAGTATATTTTTCTTTTTTCTTTTTTCCTTTTCTTGTTTTTTTTTAGATCTTCGTTTACGTTTTTTGACGTTGCTTGCCGGAGTAGTTTCATTGGTTTGCGGTTGTGTGACAGCGCGACAGTTTGGAACTGGTATTTTCGAAGATAGTTTTGCCTCTCGACTTACCACCTACTATCGTTCATCCGCTCAATTTATGGCATTGTATGGACTTTTGAATTTTTACCTGTATACGATGGCTTATGTATATGCTCCGGCGTATCAACAAGTATACGGTCAACGTAAGTATTTCGCGTCTTCCGTTGAAGAATAAAACTTTGGTAGAAGATAAATTATTAGCAGAACAACAAATCACATTGTTAAATGTGATTTTTAGATTCTTCTATAACAAAGGACAACCCCACGTTTTCTATGATTAACGATTCCGACGAAGACGTTATTTATGGATCAGACGAAGAAGTGGTATACGGGTCGGATGAAGATAGCCGACGGCCTTTAACGCGCGCAACATGAACAACAAATAGTAATAATTGATCGAATTAAACTGATTACCGTGAATAGGAAAGGAGAAAGGAAACATTTTTAAAACGAAGATACGATAATAAAATAATGTGAAATGTGAGGGAATGGTAAATAGCGATATGTTGTAAAATAAAACTAAAGTATTAAGATAAATGATAATTCATTATAAATAAAACTAGAGAAAACGTGATTCATTATTTACACACATCTGTCTACATAAGTATGTGTATGAGATACATTTTTCTTGGTTAGTACGTAAAATTTGCAATTGCTAAGTTTTGCTCCTATATACGACATAAAATCAAGTACCGCTCCAATAGTAATTGTAAAATGATTTGTATACATATGTTCTCGTTGGTACGAGAGAAAATGCAAAACGTTTCGTACATTTAGTCGTTACGCCTTCGTATTAAAATTTCATACTTTGAAGATAAATTCATGAAAGCAAGTATAATATAAGAAAAGAGAAAGGAAAACGAATAAATATTAGTCGATCGTATGAAATGTTTTGGGCAGTTTAATTTAAATTTTGAATCTTGTAGAAAAACGGGAAATAAATGTACTACTTTAGTCGAATGTTAATCTAAAAGACGGAAGTAATATGTGTGTGCCTATATACACGCGCGCGCCATACTCGCGATGTTAGTTTCTGATTTGCAGTTTGAGTTGTCGCGTCGTATTTCGTTGTAACGAATTGATTGCGTTGTCATTGTATATTTGTTCGATAAGTGAAATATAATTATATCTTCGTTAAGCGATAAATTTCAATCGTAACATCGATTTTTGTCTATTGAACAAGTTAAGGTATATACACATTATTGTAATCGATATATCAGGTTATAACATACAAAACTGTTAATTTTTCGAAAATTATCGTTAATTCGGTTCTCTGCGTAAGAGGAAACACGATACTGTAGAGGTAAATAAAAGTATAATTGCAATAAAATTATTTGATATTAGCGGATTTATAGGAAATGCCGAAATCAAGAGAGTACGTGTCCAGCGATGATGACAGTAGCGAAGAGGTATTTTATTTCTCTGAAGCACACATATTGATAAGATATATAGTACATATTTTTGTATTGAAAATTCTGTACAAAGATTTATCGAAATTGCGAAAACTCGATCGATTTGATAGTACTTGTTTATTTTTATTTTCTCCTCGGCATTTGAAAGGAAGTGAAACCAAAGAAGACGCAGAAAAGAGAAACGGAAGAAAAAGAGGAGAAGGCATCGAAGAAGCCAAGAAAAGAGGTGAACGAAAATGAAGATACTGTTTGGGACTTGGGTAGCAATCGTCAAATTAGCGTAAGGGACTTCAAGGGGAAATTATACGTCGACATAAGGGAAATGTACTACGATAAGGATGCAAATTTGAAACCTGCAAAGAAAGGTATTCTTTACGAACGGTTAACTTTACGACGTCCATTTTGTTGTCTTCTTTTAGTTGAAAAGTGGTTTAACGATAAATTTCCATTTCCACAGGTATTTGTTTAAACATGTCACAATGGCGGAAACTGTTATCCGTTGTGGAAGATGTAGACAAAATTGTAAAATCTAAATGTTGAGTAATGATTTTCTTCTTTATACGCAGTAACTATTTCAAAAGGTTCAGTGTCCAATAATTAATACACAGCTTTCCTGTTATTTATATAAAGAAAGTATACATTGCTTTTTGTGCATAATTTTTACTTGTATATTCATTTACATCCCTTGCTGTGTGATACTTTTAATAAAGAAACGTTTCCATCCTACAAATGTGTCAAAATACAGATTCGGAGGTTGATTCTAGCAACAAGGTGACTCGAAAGAATATTTAATTTTCATTTCGGCACGTTGCACATTGTCCAATTAACGAAAGATTGAACGCAAAAAAATATCTGCAAAAAAATCCAAGTTGGGAGAACAAAATGGAAAATATCGATGCGAGTATAACCTAGGTATGTTTGAAGGTTCTGTACAATATTGATAAACTACTAAAGTCTGGTATTGATGTAGTCATGCTGGTCCGTGTACAGAAGTGAGAAACTTATCCAGATCCAAAGTGCTCAGTAACGTTTGCGGATCCGTTGAACACTGTCGTTTCTCGATCTAAAAGAAACAACAAATGGTTGTATTCTCTGTTGAAGAGCTGTTTGCAACAAACGAGAAAGCGAACGAAGGAAAGATCGATCGCTTACAAACCTGTTTATTTTCTTTTGTTTCCAATGCTTTTTTTTTCGAGACTTTTGCCACAGCGTTATCTGAAATTGATATTTTTTTTCAATCATTTTTGAGACGATTAGTAATCGAATAATTTTACTCGAATCAAGGGTAGAACGAAGGGAGTATATAATTACCTTTGTCAATTTCTTGAATTTTTTCTACTTTTAGCTGTTTTTTATTATCATATTGCATCACGTCGTTATTTTTTTCGTTGATTGTGGAAGCTTTAACGGAGATCTTCTTGACTTTACATAGAAGCGGTTTGTCCAGTGGGGAGGAGGTTGCCAACGGTTTGGCATGCATACCCTTTACAATTGTAGAATTTGTTTTACCCAAGGTTTCGCAACCGATTTCATGTTTGCTAGGTGATTTTCTGCTTCCAAATCTTTTTCTGGATTTTGGCGGAAGGTTGAATATTTCTTCGTAATCGGTAGCCGTCATCGCTTTAACGCATTCGTCGGAATTTTGATCGTTCGAAAGGATGTTTATTTGAAATTCCAACTCATGATTGCTATATCTTCGTCTTCTTTTCTTGAAGGACAACGCGTTGTCGTCATATAGAAAATGATATTCTACCGAGTTAGGTAGAGTTACGTTGAGATCCGTCTTACGATTGCATTTCATATATCGATATTGCGAATCTTCCACGTGATCGTGTTTACACGTGGGAACGAGTTGCAAACATTGAAGAAGCACGCGTGATAAATTTTTTGGATTTTCCGAATCGGTATTTTCTCCCCGTGTTACTTTCTCAACTTCGTCATCGAGCAGTTGAGTATGAACAACAGTAGCTGCACCAGCAACATGATCGTGTTCTCGATTAGACAATTTGTTACCACTAAACGTTCGATTACGATCACTTTCTTCGTCGCTAAACAAATCACGTTTTACTTGGTCAATTTTTGATTTCAATAAGATATTTGTTTTATCGTTATAATTTGGATATTCTTTTAATTGACACAACGCATCTTCCTGGTTGTTGTTTGATTTTTTATTACTGTCCAACTTTTGTTCTTCCGTGAAATCTGTAGGATTTTCTTGACATTTTCTTTCTAGATTTACCTCCTTCTTCTCTTTCTCCTCCTCCACCGCCGTCGCCGTCGCCATCGCTCCCGCTTCAGATTGTATCGCTTCTTCTTTACTCTCCATGTTGGGGTTCGAATTGTAAGTTTGATTTTCTATTCTAGCCACATCCGGTTGCCTTTTTTCGACTCGAACTTGACTTGCAACAATATCTTTATCCGCTATCTGGATTATTTCTTTTGAATTATTGTTCGCCTCTACGGCCATCTGAGTGGTGATTTCGACAGTCAAGATGTCGTTTTGCACGTCGTTGCTATTATTAACATTTCTTTCGGAAATTTCTGGACTACACCTTGCACTTACAGCACTTGGATCGTTCATGGATGAATGCTTTGTTTTTTTGGCCTTGGCGTAACTACTGTTCTTGTCATTGTCGTTATTATTATCGTTGTTGTTGTTGTTGTTGTTAATGTTACTATGCGCGTTACTACTGCTACTGCTGCTACTGATGCTGCTACCATTACTATTATTACCACTGATGATAATAATACCGTTCTCGTTATTGATAATGTTAACATCGTTGTTGTCAGGGTCGTCGTCACCGTCGTCGTCGTCGTCGTCGTTGTTGTTGTTGTTGTTGTTGTTGTTGTTGCAGCTGCTGCTGATGTTACCATTAGTATTGCTATTTGATTCTTCCATCTTTTTCTTTTTCTTTTTTTTCTTCCTTTTCTTCTCGTTAATAAATTCATTCTCATTATTTCGACGAGCATATCTATGTCGGTTGTTGTTGGCTTTCTTTAAATTAATACTGTTCTTACCTCTGAAGATAATACGCGTTTGCTGAGATTTTCCTTTAGCAAGATTGGCTTTAGGAATTTCTCGAAATTTCGCTATCATACGTTGACGTTTCGCTTCCAATTGAACGACAAATTTTTCATCTATCGTTAGAGATCTTTGCCTTTTCCGCAGCACGGAAGAATGTTTCGCCGATTTGGTAGGTCTGAAGGTAGTTAACGAGTTTGACCTTACGTGTTGTATATTTAATATTTTTGGTTTTTGTATAAACGTCTTCGCCGGGGAATTTTCTACGAATAGATGTTTATTCGGTTTTGTCAACTTGCGCTCTTCCGAACTTGAAATTAACGCTGAAATTTTCGAAGACAAATTGGTCAGATTCTCCACACCAGCTTTCGAACTACTCGGAGTTTCGGAAATATCTACTTCGTTCAATAAGACTTCATCTTTATCGGGCGTTACTTTCGTATCTAATTTCAAATCTTCACTTTTCAATATTGGAAATACTTTCACCGGCGAAAATTCACACTTTCTTTCCGTATGCAGCAGATCCGTTGATTCGATTTCCACCTTTGGCGAACTGCTTCCTGTAAGATGTGTAGGTTTGCGCGTTGGATCGTTGCTCGTATCGGTGTAAATTTGCTTGGACACATTTTTGCCTTCCCTAACAGTGGGGGAAAGTTTTTCAAATGTATTGGTTTGCTTGAAACTGGCGGAAATAGGTGATGCAGATACCAACGAAGAGGATGATGAGGATGAGGATGAGGAGGACGAAGACGAGGAAGACGAGGAAGACGACGAGGAAGACGACGACGACGACGACGACGAGGACGATGCGTCGCTATCATTTGATTCTTCGCTATTCGACAAGTACTTTTCTGTATTGGTTATCGCATGACAATGATCACCACCTATAGCTTTGCAACTATTTTTATTCGGAACTTCTTTACCATCGTCCAATTTGGTAAAATAGCTCGAATCCCGAGAATTGGCTGATATTTTAAGTTCTTTTATCGCTTCTTCTTTTGGCAAATTCTCTTTGATCACTTCAAACTGTGTTATTTCTAATTTGGCAGATACACAAGTTTGATAGGTATTTGCAGAGGTGTTGATAATGCTACGAGATGGTGATTGGTTAATAATACCCTGTAACGGTATTATGGGTGATTTTTGGGCACCGTTAACCGTCGACTTTGAACTCGAAAATTTCTGGAAACTTTCGTTTTGTTCAGATGTTGGTTTGTAATACGGAGAACAGGAATGAAACATTTTCTTCTTTGTATTGTCATCAACGGTTTCCTCCGAGATCTTTGGTGTCAACGCGATGCAAGGTGTTGTCGGGAATTCCGGGGTATTTATGATACCGCGCAACTTGCTAGAATCTTCACTGGACTTTACGAATGGCGTCGTATCGCTGCTCGGACTTAGTAATCTTGGCGTCGGTGGAACGTCGAAAGGCCTTTCAAATTTCCTTGGTGTTTCCAAATCATTCGACAAATTTGCCATTTGCTGGAGGAATTGTTGCGTAATATCTGTCGAAGCTCGACTCGAGAATTCGGAACATTGCGCCACTATGCTTAATGAACATGTGCTTTTCTCGTTTCGGTTGCATTTATTCAGATTAGTCTTCAACGTTTTTAACTGAGCATACTTCTTCATGCTTTTTCTTTCCACTACCGAATTCACGTTATCGTTATCGATTGTCGTTGTTGTTATCGTTCTCGTTGTTGTCGCATTATTGCTGTATCGTCGGTTCTTCTCTTCATCGATGTTTTTCGGTTCGAAAGCATCTTTACATTTACTTGTCCTTGTAGTCGTCGTCGTTGTCGTCGTCGTCGTCGTCGTTGTTGTCGTCGCCGTCGCCGTCGCCGTCGCCGTCGCCGTCGTCATTGTCATTGTCATTGTCATTGTCGTCGTCGTCGTCGTAACTGTTGTTGCGATGGTAGCGATGTCGCGTAAATTGGTGGCATCATTACCGCGATTCCTTCTCTCATTGTCAGAGTTATCCGATATCTGGGTGTACTTTTTCTCCATTTCCGACACCTTAGAATCTATGCTATTCTTCACAATTAGTGTGTTCCCCACATTCTGCTCTCCGATAATATGTACTTCCTTTATTACATCCGCCGCGATTTCATTCTCCTTTAACGTAAGATTTTTACCTTTCCCTTTGAAAGTACGTGGGTTGCAGTATTTATCTTTTTCCGTCGACGCAACAACAACAACAACGTTCGATTTAGCTGCAACTTTTGGACAACAGCTCTTCTTCGTAGTAGATAGTTTGGTTTTTTGATGATCTTGTTGCGCGGTAATTTGTATAGCCTTCCGTAAGTCTGCATCCCACGTGTCTTTTGCAAAACCTTTTGTCGACGCCGTCTTAGACTGCCTTATCGGTGAAGTCTCTTTACCTTCAGGAAAAGTTTGAATGTCCGAACACGGAGAAGGAATATCACCTATAATCAGGCCAACACCGTTGTGTTTCTCCCAATCACCCATAAGCTTTGGCAGAGGGCTTCTTGTCGCAATCGGTATTTTACAAGGACGACAAAGTTTCAACGGAGTTTTTATTTTATGCGTGGATAGTGTTGTAGTAGCGTTCACAATAAACGGTGGAGACTTAAAAAGAGAAGTTCTATATAGAGATGATTCGGCCGTAGCCGTCGTCGTCGTCGTCGTCGTCGTCGTCGTCGTCGTCGTCGTCGTCGTCGTCGTCGTCGTCGTCGTCGTCGTCGTCGTCGTCGTCGTCGTCGTCGTCGTCGTCGTCGTCGTCGCCGTCGCTGTCGCCATCTTCATCGGAGTGTTAAAATCCAGAGCTCTTATATGGCTGTTTCTCCTTCTAGGTGTTGATAAACTTAATCTGTGATTCTTCGATCTACTTCTTATCAAAGATCTTGGAGTTCGTTTGTTGATGAAATCGCAATCGGTGATATTGTTGGAAGTTAAGGGATGAGAGTGAGAATGATGATGATGATGATGATGGTGATGATGATGATGATCGTTAACGATAGTGGCATGCGCCTTAAGTGGTGCGGTATTCTGCACGACAGGCGTTAAATCGATATCTGACAAACTGTGATTCTGACTAGCTTTACTGCAATTGAACTTTACATAAGGAGACAAACCAGAACCCGATAAGCTAACATTGTCTTCTATATTTATCGTAGGCATACTCGAGCTATCCAGTAACGTTTTTGCACTATTTTCATTGCCGTACAGAGTTATCGATTCTCCAGCAATTAGTTTCCCAACACTAGACACTGTTTGATTCGCAACCGAGTTATCGATTAAGTTATTCACAGTGTCGATGGATGCGGTACATTTTTCTTTTTCATCGTTCATTTTGTTGTCCTTCTTTTCACAAGTTTCCGACAGAGTTGTTGTTGTCGTCGTCCTCGTCGTCATTGTTGCTGACACTGTCGCCACCCCAGCCGTCATAACCGTTGTGGTATTTGTTACACGAGAGATCAAGTTGTTCGATGAACCGACCGTCGATATATTAAGAACGTTAGGAAGTGGCGGTATTATTTTTTGAGCGACATTTACAGTTTTTAGGTACAACGTTTCCATAAAATCTTTGCTCGTTTTATTGGTAGTAGGATCCTTGGGGGCGATAGGAACGAACCGTGAATTTGTAGTAGACGCGGTGGAACAAATTGGAGGCGGATAAGGGGAAATTGTCGACAATATATTACTTATCTCTTCCTTTGAGCACATTATCAATGTTGGTATAGTCGTTATGTTTTGCTCGGGTGTGTAATCGCTCCCCGTACTCTCAGACCCGCGTGATCTATTTGGCTTTGCGGATCGCAAACGCTTCACCGAAGTCTTTTTAATCTTCGATGCCGCATCGTTACCTTGAATAGTTTTAATAATATCGATATCCTCTTTTCGCTTATCGCCGTTTGCCAATTTTTCAGTGTGCTCTGTAGTTGTTGTCGTCACTGCTGCTGCTGCTGCTGCTGCTGCTGTTGTTGTTGTTGTTGCTGCTGTTGACGACGACGACGACGACGACGACGACGACGACGAGAACAAGGAGGACGACGACGACGACGACAACGACGATGCTGTTGTTCTCGAAGTTGTTATTCTCGTTGTTGTATCCTTATTAATCGAAATTTCAAATGTCGGAAACTTTTTCTCACTGTCATTCTCCAACAACCGTACAATTTCTTTCGTTGTGTCTATGACTCTTTCGTCGTTTACCGATTTATTACTAACGACGTTGGCATTTATTATGCTTAATACCGCTGCGGCGTTCTGATCTTCCAAAATATTGTACGATTCTCTTTCTTGATCCCGTTGTTCGTCTTCGATTCGAGTATTTTGTTGTCTCGAAGAGCTACGAAGTCTATGCTTTAACGGCACCTCCGCTACTGCTACCGTAGATGCTACTGCTGCTGCTGCTATTATATCTAATTCGGCAGATGGTTTAACGTCTAGTATCATCAATTCTGGTAGATTATTGTCACCCGGGTTTGGAATCATTTCATCTTGTTCTTTCTCTCGAGATCCGTTGAGAAATTTTAGTTTCAATTTAGTTTCGGTATCTTCGTCGGGACTGGTATCAGTCTCTGTACTGTTGTGCGGCCCAATCATTTCGTCGAGAAATTTTTCAAACACAGGATCGGATTCTGTTGCCTCTACTATTGACTTGATAGCGTTATTCAATTCTGTCACGATAGAAGTGTTTGCCTCACCGTTCGCGGAATCGTTTAAACTTTCATCTTTCAAAGATGTATCCGTTGGAAGTATCGCTTTATTGATATTCTCTGCGATTCGTTCTTGCAACTCTGTACGGTTCAACAGCTCTTTCGTTAGAAGCTACACACACAATATAGACGAAAATGATGAAATATTAAAGATTCATCGTAAAGTCATTATATCTGAGGAAAATGATCGCACTGTTTCTACTACACTTACACTTAGATTTTCTATCGGTTCATCGTTACTTTCCGATTCAGACTCCGGTGTATCGTACGGTGTAGTCTGAACCTGTGCACACGAGTAGCTCAATAATTCTTCCGTGCTTGTTGCCGCAGTACATTTTTCAATCCTGTACGAGTCTTTCTTTTTATCGCTTTCTTCACAATTCGCCGTATCCCTGATCACGTCCAAACCCATGTTCGAAACATTTTGATGTTCACCTAATTTGAGTATTAATCATTCGATAATTATACTCTCGTTAAACCTAACAATTTCATTTGAATTCTCAATGATCGATCATCGACGACCGATCAATTTTACACATACTCTACTTATTCTCATTTTCTCTCTTTCACTCTCATTACAACGGTCAATATGCCAATATGGTATAACGGCATGCATTCAAATTCTGAACAGACCTTGATGCTGCCACATGGAGTTGTCCATTTCCTTCTCCATGGTGTCACTGATACACCTAGAGCCTACAAACGTATTCACGTGACCTGGTAAACTTTCCACAGGAGTTGCTTCTACACTATCGAAACTGGATACTGTAATGACAAAAGAATGCTAACACCAGAACTGAAAATATCAGAAGAATACTGGAAAGTTATTGTAATATTATCAACAAAATCTTCCATTATATTAATATATACCTCGAGTAGAGGGTGAATCAGGCTGTTGAGACGCACATGATGTTATCTTTGTACGTTTACACCGTTCGCGATCGCTATTACTATGACGTCTTTTACGTGTACTACTAGATATTATAGGTGAGCCATTGCATATTTGAGAATTAGTCTGCAAGTGTGGAAATAAACATTGAAATATATTTTAATAATTACTACAATATTATACCAATTTTGAGCTTATATACCTGTGAAGGAACATTTATATTAACAACGAAACGTTGTCCACGAGTTTCTTCAATGAGAAATTTTACCTGTTCCAATAAGTCTCCACATTGCTTTAACTGCTCGCAATCTGCAACCCTGCTCAAGCGTTCTTGAACTACAACCAAATGTTAAAAATATCCAGGTTCCTTTTTGCTTTTTCTTCTAAAAAATGTAACAATTCAACCTGTATTATTCTCACCTGTTGCATTAATCACATAAAACTTTTCCATAATATCTATCAACGTCATTCCACTAACTCTAGTACTAAATCGTCTTCCATTTGAAATTACAGTACGACATTCTTGCAAATGCGGGGATGTCTCTAAAAATATTTTCGCCGCTTCTGTGCATTTTTCACCCTCGAGGTATCCTGAAACCAATTACATACTTTCTTTTCTTATGTTGCACTCATTCGTGTATTTAACGAATACATCTTGTTCTCACATGATATTTACTAGCGTTCAAACGGCCAGTTGCTATAAACGGAAAATATTTACATTCCCGCCACACAGCAGATTACTCTATATAACATGACGCTAAAGATGTATGTCATGTCATCCTTACCGAGAATTAATCTAGCTATTTCCGACGGTAACAAGGTTTCCATGATGCTCATCTGTATTCAAAATCCGATTGTATCACTAAAAAAGCATCGTCATCCTTGGAATCGTTAAAGTAAAACTTACATATAAATTACAATAACATTATAAAGTGGGACTTGCTGAACCTTAAACGGGATATCTTTTGCAATACACTTTTGCCAACCTTTTGGTCAAAATATAGAGAGCAGCGTTGTTAGAGACAGTTAGGGAAAAAATAACCGCGCAGGAAACGCAGTGACGTAGTTAGTAGAATACTATCGAAAGTAGAGGATAAAAGTAACCGTATATTCGGTCGAAGGCGTGACGATGTACAATCCATTGCACGGTGTGTACATACAGGATGTATTAGCGCATATAAATCTGTTGGACGTTATTTTGTTCGTACGCGGTAGGAAATTCTCACTAGGACAACACTGATTCAAAGTTTTATGATTCAAATAAATAAATATATTCATTCAATCAGAAATAAAAATAATCAGTGTCAAATGAATGGTCAGGTTTTAACGCGTACTTGAGAATGCAGCTTCAGGGTAGTCGTAGCGCTATACCGAAATTGACGTGCTAGAAAACAATTTTCCCAGTAAATTTTTCATCTGTCGGAAAATATTTTTTCCTTTCCCAATCTTCGGACTGTAAGATTAGTTTTTCGGTTTGATTAAATTGGTAGGTGTCACGCTCGTTTTTGTTTGAGAGATTAAAATAATCCATACCATAAGCGTTTAATGTTTATATTCATATTTATCACTGTACATATTTTTTAGATATTTTATGTATACATATATGTATATATAATTATAACATAGAGTAATAATATATATCCAGTTACTTTTCCGAAAATGTCCGCTTTCCACAGCAAAAGCGCACGTGTGAACGCCACCATACGTATTTACATGTGTAGTAGGATCCCTACTTCCTGTCGGAAAGTCCGTTTCATACGAATTCTAAGTTAAGCAGACGACTCTGTATTCTATGTGTTATATATCGTAGAAAATTTTCTTCCCCATACCAGTGATTCTCATTCGTTGAATAAAATGTTCGTTTAAAGTAGGTTAACGATAGGTGTGCATGTGTATAGGTAGGTATAAAGTGTATGTTTTCCATGGTTATATGTTTTCGTTGAAATTACTGTTAATGGAATCAAGTGAAAATCAGTAGAAAGACTTTGTTTTCTTCTAAAAACATGTTACGTCTTACTCAATTATGTGTACACATTGTTTAAAATTACAATATTATTTGTCCCCTGTTTTAAAGGTTCGAAAGAATTACTGCGTCTTTTTCTGGTTTGTCACAAAGGTAAATATTTCCCTTGTTTGAATTGTTTATTTAAAAATGTTACAAATAACATGTAATCATAACTACAACAATTCTACCTAATCATATTTTACGCTTATAGATTTATAAATGTCTATGTTTGCAGATTTATATATCATGACGAACTGGCAAATGGAGGTCGCAAGGATGACTACGTACATATTATTTCCAATTGGAATTTATTATTGGTTCAATCAAGTTGAAAGTACCGAGGAATGGATAAAAAATGAAAAAAAGAAGTTCTATCAAACGTCTGAGGCGGAACGGAATGAATTTATGCAATTTATAGAGAAATTCACTAATAAGCACCAGATGAAGCAGCTTGCCGAGATGGAAGCGCAATATTATGAAATGAAAGCGGAATAGATTAGATTATAAATAAATTTGGTTAATTTACTGGATAGTTAATTTGTAAATGCAAATATAATATGTATACACATGATGTTTCCTTCTTCGTTCTTTCTATTATTTTTATGATTTTTATTATTTTTAAACAAAGCTTAACAAACATAATTTCATTATTCCAAGTTCTCAAGTACTTGTAATTATTAGTTCTTACAGTGTTACTACGTACGATATCGTCCGATTTTTCATTATACAGATTTTCTTGTTAAGCGGAAATGATTATATTGTTGCTTTAAAAATGATCAATCGACTATGAATCAGGAATGCCAAAGATTAAAAACATATTGAAATTTATAAAACGAGACAGAACATTGTTTTCATAAAATTTCATATATCGTAACTGTTATTGTACATCGATATTAACCAAGTAAAATCTTGAAATAAGATAAATTTCTTCTCGTTAGTTTTAAGAAACTTTGTATGATTTTCAACATAATGTAAATAAAAATACGGAAGACATTTATAATACGATAAAAATAATATTTACCAACTGTATAATATGAAATAGTACTAAAAAATTTCTAAGTAGAACATTGGATGCGACAGTGTGATATATATATATATAGACACACACCATACGATTTATACTATCTACGGTAATCATATACGTTCATCGTACATGGTTGCGAATAAAAGTTACATACATATTTAGTTCACATTTCTCGATAAATGAGATCTTTTAGTTTCGCGAAATTAATTAGGTTGTAAGGTAGTTTGAATTGATCGATCGCAGTATAGCTGAGAATATTCTTAATTAATAAGCATAGAATTGAAACTACAATTGGGTATACGTACTATAAGCATCTATGGGCATCATTTCGTTTTCACAGGTCTTCTTAATTAAAACCATACTTAGATGAATTAGATTAATTTTTAAAAGCAAATACACAAGCACAATAATTTACTATGGTTCAAGTACGATATACTCGCAATTTATTTCTACGAGGAATATGTATCATATATCTCTTTGCATTTCTTAGTTTTTATGTACAAATTCCCGGTGAGTATAAGTTGATATATATTTGGAATTATTTCGATCAGAAAATTCGGTCTCTTTCATTTTTGCATTTCTACGTAATTCCTTTTGTTTCTCTTCCGATATATCACCGTGTGTTTGACAATGAGTATATATTTCAAACGCGTGTTTATTTTCTATGAACAAAAGGATTGTACGGCGATAATGGAATCTTACCAGCTAGAACTCAATTGGATCTTAAAAGTCGCACACCCTTATTACATAAATTAAAGCAAAAGCCAACGTTGCTATGGTTTGCTCCTTACATCGGACTAAACGTGGAATACATGTTGGACGTACTGTCACTTGTCGGGGTTGCCCTTTCCTTCGCCGGGTAAAAATAAATTTGATAGTACTCTTTTTCATTTGTACAAGATGTAAACATATAATTTGCTAATAATGGTCATTTTCAGATTTGTTTCGCAAAGATTTTGTATCGCACTGGTGTTTGTGTTACTTTGGTCGTTATATTATTCCTTGTATCAGATCGGTCAGACGTTTATGTGGTTTCAATGGCAAGTATTCTACATTTCTAGCATATTTCTAAGTATACCATTCCTACTTTAATTAGTGTACATGGATCGACTTAAAATCAAGTATTTCAAACATAGTAATGTGTTTACACAACGCGTACAGTATGCTACAGTAGCGTTGCGCTAGTTGTACGCAGATAGCTGTGTTCCATTTCGATTTTCAAGTTCTATTCATTCTGCTTGGATTGGTCCTGTTTGATATAGTAACTTTGGGCTAGTTCTGTCGCGCCTAAGCTGCGTTTAATTAATGCGAACCTACTGTAATCAGAGAGTAACATATGTATAATTGAAAGTGTATAGAACTTGTAATTATTAATCTGTATAAGCATATACAAAGTTTTGCATACGTTTGCAGGGATGTACTTTTATTGGAAGCGGGATTTTTATGTATATTTGTAGCACCATTTTACAATTCTCAGCATGGAAAAGTAAACGCTCCAAGCGATGCTGTAACTTTTTGGACTGTACGCTGGCTACTTTTCCGTTTAATGTTTTCCAGCGGGGTAGTGAAACTTACCTCTGGTTGTCCCGTATGGTGGAAATTAGACGGTAGGACAATTCGATAATGATATTCTGTTGAATGAAAATAAGTTGAAAGGTGAAACAGAATGTTCGTTTCTTTACAATAATGTTATTTCAGCGTTAAACGTACATTTTGAATCGCAGTGTATACCTACTCCGTTAGCATGGTACGCACATCATTTGCCAACATGGTTCTTACGTTTCACTACTGCGATCGTGAATATTTTCGAACTCGTCATTCCATTTTTGTTCTTCTTTCCAAACAGAAAAGTGAGAATAATTGCATTTTATACGCAGGTAAATATAATTCCGACTATAATCAAATTATAAATACGACGAGTTGTTATATCTAACGATCTTTCTTCTTTCTTTTCCGGTTCTATCAGGTGCTCCTCCAAATACACATTATAGCGACGGGAAATTATAATTTTTTCAACTTTTTAACCATCTGTTTATGCATCTCTTTACTCGACGATCAATTTTTCTACAAAAGAAAGGCGAAAAATAATTCTTACAATCTTACTAAATGTTTCTCCACGATATTGTGTATTCTAGTTTATTCAGGAATCTTGTACGCAACATATGTATATTACAATCTTCGAATCTCTGACAATTGGACTATTCAAAGCGACATCGGTACGTTGATTTTTATTTTCAAGGAAAGACGCGTATCACATCGCATCTTTTTATAAATGATTAATATAAAAACTCTCTTTCTCTCTGTTATTTCAGCATTCACGCAAGAACAATTTGATTACGTTCTATCACGAGCAATTCCAATTTCTATCTATATGGGTGTGATATCACTTGGTTTTACAGTGGCAAACGCGATAGTTGTTTCTTTATTGGGAGTGAAGGGAATACGAAATAAAATCTTTACTACATTCGTTACGATTCTTTACACTGGCGCAGTTTGTTTTATCTTTGCCATAAGTATTGTACGTAATTGCTTTTTTCTAATTTCAATGTAACAATTAGACGTTAAGCGTGTAACAATATTTTCCTGTTTAGGTACCGTACGCTACGTTACATCGCACTCACAATTCAACAATACCGATTCAATTGAGACAGATACAAGGAAGGGTGGACCATCTTCATTTGGTAAATAGTTACGGATTATTTCGACGTATGACAGGAATAGGAGGTAGACCGGAAGTAATCATCGAAGGAAGCAATAGTATCGACGGTCCATGGAAAGAATACGAATTTTTATATAAACCAGGGAATGTCAATAACTCGTTACCCTTTGTCGGTAAGCTCAAATTGGAAATAAATATATCGTAACTTTCTTTTATTTTTGTCCCACTGTTAACAACAAAATGATTCAAATTGGCTAGCTGGCTGACTATTTTTATCGACGTTGATCGTTTTCAGCACCTCATCAACCACGGCTCGATTGGCAAATGTGGTTTGCAGCATTGGGTACTTATCACCAAAATCCATGGTTAATGTCGTTAGCATACCGCCTTCTGAATGGTCAGCCGGAAGTATTGGCTTTGATGAATGACGTGGAGAATCCGTTCAGTAAAGAACTTCCAAAATATATCAAAGCTAGTCTTTATCGTTATCATTACACACCATGGAGTCGATCGTAAGCATTTTTCACGCGTTTTCTGTATAATACAGTATGTCCTGTGGTATGTTTCAACACGACACGCGTGCACTTTCTCGATACCATTTTCAATTACAATTTCATTTTTGATTAGATGGAATAAACAAGCTTGGTGGACGAGGGAAAAGGTCGAGGAGTATTTCCCAATATTTAGTCGCGATCATCCGCCGCTTATTGAATATTTATCCAAGATGAAAATTATTCAAGACAAACCAGCATTTAAAGTTACGAACGAACCGTTAAAATTACTCCTTGATAGTATTAGGTCTTTAGTTTATAAAGTTGAAGCTAGCCTCCTTCTCTGGGGAGTGTTTACAGCAGGTTGTACAATTATTATGACTAACTACAATAATTCATTTTTGAAGAGAAAGTAAAATTATTTATCTCATTTTTGTCATATTTTCGGTTAAGAAAAGGAAAAAAGAAAGAAAAGTAAAAAAGAAAAACAAATAAACAAATATACTTGAAAGGTTAGTTACGCCTGTAAGGTGTGCCCGCGTGTACAGGTGTCTGCCTAATCGATCGATCAATCGTTGAGTCGTGCAAATACTAATTATTTCTTGAATTTTATGCATACAGTATGCTTTCTGATAGGGGTGTTAGGATCATCTCTGCTCGAGTTCTCTTTCTTTCTCATTATCGTTACATTTACGTGATATACCTGATTGCAATCAGAGTATCGATTAAGACAAAAGAAAACCAAATGAAAGACACGAAGAAGGAAATATAAAACATAGATGTACACGATTTCTCTAGAGTCTGTAATTTTATAAAACGTTTGTTCGAAATCTATAAGAATTCATCCCGTCGTCAGTCTTACATATTTAAAACGTTCGTTCGTTATTTTTTGTGGAGTGTGTGTTAAATGTCGCTACGTTATCTTACCGATAAAAGACATAATGTTTCGCTTTCCACATGACCTAATACCATCCTAGAAACGAAATGTAGTATTGTTCGACCAAGGTCACTTCTCTATTAGCGTTTTTAAGCGTTTACAAGCCCCTACTATCAAACGAGGTAGTCCGCAAATGTGAAGCTTGATGAATCACCTACGCAAAGTAGGCTTTTCAACCTGCTAGCGTATCTATTTTTTTTTAATACGGAGCACAAAACAATCTGATAAAGACTACTTTGCGTGCAGAGGGTGGTATATACACAGAGAGTGGTGTATAATCGAGCAGAAAATGTCTCTACGCGTAAAAGTAAACGAAAAATACGTGATGAAATATTTGAAATTTGCTCATAAGATGCTCCAAGTTCGAGAAAATTGAATTTAGAGATTCATCGAGTACACGTGCATTTGATTATCTCTTATCTTTACGTTCAATAAATTAGGCTGAGTGTGTCTTCCTTGTTGACGCATACAAATTCTTGCCCTTTATATCCCAAATAATAAGGGATTGGTACCGATTCTTTCTTTTAAATGAATAAATAGTGTTGGGCGCACGCGTGTTCAGCGAATCCTTAAATTCAGTTTCCTTGAAAACTAGAATTTTTTTTTCTTCGTTTTATTCTATATTTTCAGTTTATCTGAAATACGTAGAATCGTCTTTTGTGGTGACAAGTCGTGATTTATACCCTTCAAAATTGTTGACCCTTTACCGGTCAATACATTTCTCCTCTATCGCAATAAAGATTGTACTCTAAATCGTGTGCGTCACGAAACGAATGATATTGCATTGTAAGTTATTCTTTCCATTAGTGTTTTTGTGAAATGGTCATTAAATACGGTTACGATCTTACAAGAAGAGTGTAAATAATGTATTGTACAATTTGGCGCGCTTAACAGTTAAAATTGATCGGGGATGCTTCATTTGTAATAATAAACTGATAAATGATTGTGTAAAGGTTTTTGTACATTTTTTGTAGGTTTTTTGTCATTTCCTTTTAAAGCATATAGCCCGATTTTCTGGAAAGAACTGCCACCTTTTTTTGCTTTTTTCTTTTCTTCTTTAATATACTATAAAATGTTGTTTTATGTATAAGAAAAAGGTTCAATTTCGTGTTTTCGACTCAAAATGAAACTATGAAATTAAGACCCGTCTGTCCCGTGTTATCATCTGAAACGTTTTTTACCGTTCCTGTTTGACGACGATTGTAACTTTCTTTTTGATTTATGCTTTTCTAATAATTTTGACTCTTCGGGAGGTATTCCATCCGGCGCACTATCATCATATGAAAATGTATCCATCGCATAAACTTTCGGTAACACAGTTTTCGACAAACCAATTGGGTATTTAAATATTTGTTCCAAACGTATTTCCAGTAAATAAAGCGCTTCTTGAAACTTGTTTGCTTGTATAAAAAATTTATCAAAACGATTACTCGTACTGCTGCTATTACCATTGCTGCTGCTGTTGTTACTACTACTACTACTACTACTACTACTGCTGCTGCTGTTACTGCTACTACTACTACCACCACTACTACTACTACTGCTACTACTGCTGTTACTGCTACTTCTGCTGCTACTGCTACTACTACTACTACTACTACTGCTGCTGCTGCTACTACTACTACTACTACTACTACTACTACTACTACTACTACTACTACTACTACTACTACTACTACTACTACTGCTGCTACTACTACTACTACTACTATTACTGCTGCTGCTGCTGCTGCTGCTATACTTTCCATTCATTTGTCTTAGATACATTAAATTTTTGAAACTGAACAAAGAAGCATGGGTAGCATCTATCATGGGTGTATCGTATTTCCGAGTTATTTCCATGCCTTCTGATATCGACCAAGCGTGTACATCTTCAGCTTTACTAATTAGGGAATAGCTATCTTTTTTTACAGTTTGTACACATAGTTTGTTACGGTATTCGTTACCGACACTTTCGAAAGATGTGGCAGCAATGTCGGAACGAACGGAAAGTTTCATATGTTTCGGTGGTTTCTTGCCAGTTGAACCATTTTTATCGTTAACATACCCTTGTAACGTCTCTTCTGGTAACACGGAAAACTGTTGAACATCATGGGGTTGTTCACCCTTTGAACTATCAACTCGAAGCAAATGACCAAGTTTTTCAAATTGTAATTCTTGTTCGTTACCACCGATGTAAGAAATGACAAAGTGCGGAATATCAAAATCTATTTGTTCTTCGAGCAAAAAGTTATTCTTTGTATTTAAATTATAATCGATGCATTGGCACTTGTTTGACTTTTTAAATTTCATCTGCGAGTCGAAAGGAGATGGAGGTACGAAATGAGAATCTTCTTCTCTAGCTACATTTGTACCGAACATGCGCGATCTATACTTATCGATAACTTCAAAGTACCTAATTCGATCATTTTTCATTTCTATATGTTCTCTTAGCGAATAGAAAAGTTGCCGATCCCTCTCGTTTATCTTCATATCGTTGATGTCGTCGGGTATAGAAAGTTTAGCGTTCAATATTTGCAAAATGCTGTATAAGTTTGTCGTAGCATGTTTCAAATTTTCCGTAGTATAAAGTTTCCGTTTATGGATAAAATATTCTGTTTTGTATTTTGTAGAAAAGTATTCGAGTATTTCTTTGTCTATATCTTTATTGCAATTCATGTCTGTTACTTCACCGCCAGGTACAAACATACCTCTGCACGACTCTTTTTCTTTCTCTTTTTCTTCTACTTCGCTCTCGTTGTTACGATAATTTCTATGTAATTCAATCAGGGAAACTCCCCTCTTGATATACTTTTGCAAAGCTGCGTGCCGATGTCTCAAGTGAGTTCTGTTTTTACACGTAAATTCTTTAGCTATCGCAGACCAATTTGGACCGAAACGTTTAAAAAGATCTAGTAGCTTTACATCTTCCGTGAGGGTCCATCGATTCCAGTTTTCTACTAAATTGGTAGTTAACGTTTGATAATGATCGTGAAGCTGAATCGTAGATCTATTGGGCATCAACGCAGCTGATATCTTACGAAAATTTGTACCGTACTTGATAACAGCATCCTTTAGAATATTATCTTCACTTTTGGTGAATCTACCTTTTGTTAGATACGGTGCTAAGCTATATATCCATCGAAAATAGGCTTGCTGTTTAGTTCTATGTTGAATCCAACTAGCTACCTCGCCCCAAGGAACAAAGTCACCAATTTGAAATATTTCTATCAATTTCAACAGTTTTTTGTCTTCTTTGTTCTCCCAAGTGCAATTCCTAATTTTAGGCAATTTCTTTGTTGTGTTGTATCTGATGAAACATTGATACGCGGATCGACGTGTACTTAATTCTTTGGCAATCTTGTCCCAGTTTTGTAAGTTACACCTCTCTGCAATTTCCTTCAATTTCTTATCTTCCATTTTTGTCCAGCAGGTCTTGTTTATGCGAGGATGAAGGAAAACGTTCCACATGACGCGACAATCTAGTGGGGAATGTATATTTTCGAAATGAACAGAAGAGATTTTAAACCAATCGAATTCTCTTTCTTCCAGTGGGCCGATCATTTCTTCTAAATCTTTAAGCGAATACCTTTTCCTCGTTTCCTTTTTCTCCTTAATTTTCATCTTTAATCGGGCTAATGTGTTATCGATTCTTTTATGCTCTACTCTTTGAGAAGACAGCATATCTGCGATTACTTCTTCTTTTATTGCTTGCGAAAACACGTCCCTTTCTTTCTTTGTCCATGAAGAAACTTTAGGAAGGCTTCTCAGTTGTAATTCTTTGTGATTTTCCTTTAACGTTTCATCTTCGTTATTAGAAGCGAAAAAATAATTTCTATCCTTGAAATAAGGCATGCCAGCATTACAAATTAAAACCTTTGTATCTCCAGCTGTATGTTTTTGTAAGCTTCTCTCTATTCCTGCTAATTTTCGTTCACATTTTTGAAGAGCAAAGGTTAGGTGCCTTTTTAAATCGAACAAAGAGGAGACTATCTGTTTGTTGAAATTCAACATATCGTTACAATTTTCGATATCGTAATCCATAAAATCACATCCATTTAGACATTTTTCAAACAGTTGAGAATTATTTATCGATACGATGTCACTTGCCTCGAAAGTATTTTCACAACGATGTACATTTTCATATTCGGAAGACATTACACTTTCAAGTAATATTTTAACCACATCTTCGTCATTTTTACCTTTATTACCATCGTCATCGTTATTATCATTTTCATCCTGATCATCGTCGTACTTATCGTTATCGTTAACACCATCGTTATCAATCGGTGTGTTCATAATTAATAAACAATCGTTTTCAGGTATATAGACTAAAAATCGTATATTTTTATCATCGATCAATGACCAAACGTCCAATGCGCACGAAACGTTAACAAAAGGTAGATAGTCTGTTTATCGAGGATTGTGCTCTACAAGTTTTCAAAGTACAGGTATATATTATAGAACGCAACAAGGGTGTGCAAAGATAATTGATACGAATAAAAGAAAGACAATATTTGTGATGTTAATACATGGAAGCTCGTTGAAAAAAATTCAGTAAGCACCTACAAATCTGTGCTAAATAAACTATACGTACCGTTTAAAGGTTAAATGCAGTTTAACTATTATTTGAAATCGCACTTAACAAATATGTATACACGCGTAGATATCAACGAGTAAAAGCTACGAAGAAACTTTTTAATCGATAAATTTGCCTAATTAGAGATTGTACGATCCACATTGTCATCCGATCCGATGAATTTCGCAAAAGAGAATTAACGTTTGTACGTTAATTATGTCACTTTATAGCGTTACGCTATGTTAAGTTTAATTGGAATTGGTATAGTTGAAGGGAGCGTGTATAAAATATAAAAACGCATAAAAATATTCAAGAAGCATGCTCTTTTTTATTCGAAAAGGGTATTAGTTGAAAAAAAAGAAACAGAAATAATAATAACAATAATAACAACAATAAAAGAGAGATAAAAAGAGAAAAAGAATAAGCAAGTTTTGACATTCGAGCGGAAGTTGTGCACATATGTTTCCGATGTAGGTTCTGTAAATTGGAGCATGCGCAGTTTGTACGGTCTGAATATGTCGGCTGGGTAAAGTACGTTAACTGTTATCATGACTAGAACCATTTCCTTTGGTTAAGTTCATTGGCGTTAAATTATCACGAAGATCATTGTAACTTGAAGGTTAGAAGGTACGTGCACAATTAACGTAATTGGGTGGAAAAGTCAAATTCGCCATATTGTACCTTAAAAAATTTAGTAAAGGAGGCCTTATGTCAAGTCAGTTCAGTATTGGGAGGGCCGACGACGTGTACCAACATGAAGAAGCTGTTTTCAAAGATCGAAAACACGTCGAAGGAGCCCAACAGTTACATAGGAAAGGTTTTCGTAGTGGGATGTTTTGTTGTCACCGTCGAAGAAGTTTTAGCCGAAGGTGTGTGTTACCTTCAACAGTGTTACCTGAATATTCATCATTCCTCCTACCGCATTTCTTTCGTACGTTTGATCATCGTTTGATCATATTTGATGTGATACTTGTTTACGAAAATGATGAGATATTGGGGATACTGGATAGTAAGAACGATAATTGAAACAATAATTGAGGTGCTACAAACCGATGATTAATTGCGAAATAAAATGACGATGATCTTTTCTATTTGATATTTGAAGCGTTCGATTTCAGGCAAACTTACTTCTATGTAATAATTTATAGGTGTTGTACAATTTGAGAAATGAATCGACAATAACAAGTAGAACAATTAGTTATTTGAAATAATTACATACCCATGTTTTGTCTATGATTTTGTCCAATTAGTTTGAAAAGCTTTCATCCAAAGATCCCAAAATTGACTGCCTTATTCTATGTTGTCTTAATATCTATATTTTTAGTCTTCCAACATGGAGCGAATGTAAAATTGTGTTTTAATAATATTACCGTAGGAGGATTTGCTATTGTATTCCTGGTTAAATCTTCGAGTGGACGTTACGCGCTTAAACGCATGTACGTTAATAACGAACACGACCTTAATGTATGTAAGAGGGAGATACAAATAGCAGTGAGTTCTATATGTTTTTTTTTTAAACAAATTATAATTTTCTTTCTGGCGAAAGAAATCATCTGCTCCATGATACTTTCATAGCCCCTGATATTTCTGTTTCCACGTTTCAGAGTAACTTGAATGGTCATAAGAACATCATAGGATACGTGGATAGTAGTATCACGCACGTAGGTGGGGGAGTACACGAACTTCTGCTTTTAATGCCTTATTGCAAATCACAAGTTCTGCAAATGATGAACACGAGGTTAAAAATCTATCGAATAAATTTTAAGCAACATGTAAGAGAAATAAGGAGGTTGTGAAAACTAAAAGATGGATTGACATTGTTACAGGTTACAAACTGGCTTTAGCGAATCTGAAGTCGTCCAAATATTTTGCGATGTTTGCGAGGCTGTATCTCGGCTACATCATTGTAAGACACCGATAATACATAGAGATTTAAAGGTTTGTCTATGACGTGTTATTCCTTATTGGTTTTGTAGTCACGCGTCGGTGTCACGGTATCCATCGTTGAACTTTTTCCAGGTTGAAAATATATTATACTCCGATACTGGCCATTACGTATTGTGCGACTTTGGTTCGGCAACAGCAAAAGTCCTTAATCCCAGTGTACAGGGTGCGGCACTAATCGAAGAAGAAATTAAGAAGTATACGACCCTTAGTTATAGAGCGCCTGAAATGGTTGATATGTACTGCGGGAAGCCTATTACAACGAAAGCAGATATATGGGTACACGATATATTTTAAATCTTCAATTTATGAGATTTATCCGTGAAAAAGATAAAGAGGAAGGGGGGGGGGGATAAAGAAGAGAATTCTAATTGAATCATATTGCATAATTGTTTAGGCATTGGGATGTTTGTTGTACAAACTCTGTTTCTTTACATTGCCATTTGGAGAGAGTACCCTTGCTATTCAATCAGGAAATTTTACAATACCAGATCATTCAAGGTTTGTACTTTATTCTGCGTGTGCGTTACATACATACATACATACATACATACATACATACATGCATGTATACATTTTATTTTTAACACCTTACATAATGAAACTATTAGAACAATACACAACTTTGTACAGATATAGTAGAAGCCTTCATTGTCTGATTCGTTATATGCTTGAGCCGGATCCTGATAGTCGTCCCGACATTTACCAAGTCTCTGTGATTGCTTTTCAAATCCAGGGTAAAGAGTGCCCTGTACAGAACATACACGTACGTATACGCATATAACTGTGTTGTTTCGTGCTGTTGAAGAAAGAGGAAAGAACAGAAGGCAAAAGGATTGTTCACGATTCTGTTGGAGTCCTTATACTTCGCTTAATTATCCGTAAATGTAAAGTATCGGGAGTTTTTCAATCATCCATGAAATGTTGAGATAGTATGAACGTATTAGTAGTGTATGCGCGGAATGCTCTTTACCAGCAAGTTTGTCTAATTTTTAGAAAGTTCCAACACCTGTTTTGGAATCGTTACCTTGTCCTTCTATGGAATCTGAAAATGTGAAAAGATCGTCGTTGGTGAAAACACCGAAACCGAGCCCGGTAACTACTGTGGAAGGTACATCAGTTACACCAAGACAACGACCAAAGGGACAAGCTGTGAGCACAGGTCCGATCAGTTTAAGTGGTCAGATCGTAAGTCAAATATCTGGTCAGGGGAATCAGCAGATGCAATCGCAAAGTTGCGTAGGAAGTACGATTTCGTATGTGCAAATGGGTCAACAACTTGCCTCGTTGAATGCACCTCAAGCTTATTTAGGGCAATGTATACAAGGGAACGTTCAATCGCTACCGCTGACTGTGCAAGTGGTAGCGACAGGGACAGGGACGGTGACGACGATGGCGGCAACGACATTGACAACGGCAGCAACAGCAACAGCAATTGCGACGGTAACGGCGACGACGACAGCGACGGCGACGGTGACAGCAACGGCGACGGCAACGGCAACGGCGACGGCAACGGTGACTGTGACGGCAGTAGCGACTCCTCATCAAACGACAACGCAGTCATCGTCGCTTGCACAAGTTTCGCCGCAAATTTCTTGCACGGCTACTAGTCATAACGTTTCCTTTGGACAACAGCCGCAGCAAAGTCAGCAACCACAATACAGTCAGTCGTCGCAATCTACCACAACTAAACAATCCCCTGTAACTGTTCAAGATACAGTAGGCTCGTATTATTTCGATTCAACCTCAGTGACGAGCTTGAACGAAGAAAATCTAGAAGCGCTCTTTCCACCATCAGGTAAGGCAACGGATAGTTGTTATTGAAAAAATTTGTTGAAGTTCATTGGTTCACGTGAATCATATTTATTCGTGGTATCGTACGTTTGTAGGTTATCCAGATCCGTTCAAAGATGATACCCGAGCTATGCCACCACCCACAAAAATACCACCGCCAGTAGCTCCTAAACCTTGTAAAACTGTAGCTAAGGTATCGAATACCTCTATTAGTTGTCAATCTTCCAAGTTTACGCCTGTCACTTGCGTTACATCGAAACTAAATACTCCAACGGGGCCTAACAAGGTGAGCCCCGTGACTCCGCCGACTTTACCGAAACCGGTGAATAAGACGGAAAGTTTAAGTCAAAATATATGCCCAAGTACTTCCCCGCCGGATAGTCCGACACTCTGTTCTGCGCGCCACAGAAGAAACGTTAGCGACACGAGCGCTTTTAACAAGTGAGTTTTATACCTATTTGTATTTTCTCTTGGAATCTATTGTTTAGTGGTCGATTTGATCATTGAACGGACATTTATTTGGTTTTCGTATCATAGAGCATTTGCAAACGAAACGACACAATTTCTGGCACCGTACGAAGCTTCGGTTAAAGTACGCTCGGAAGATGCTACAACCCCTGAAGTTATAGCGGACGTAAAAACTTGTCTAGGATCCAGCGCTTCGCATGTACGTATTGTAAGTACATATAGCGCACTGATTTCGCTTAATAATTTTCTTTCTCGTTAATATTAATTTCTCATTAATCGTTTTAATTGTTGTCGTTGTCGTTGTCGCTCCCATTATCATTATGCTATTATTAGCATTATCATCGTTGTTAGTTGTTATTATTAATTATTATCATTTAATTTTGAAAGATTCGTTATATCTGATTTACGTGAGGTGTAAGAAAATAAGAAGAAGTATTTACCGTTCCATTTTTGCATTGCATTTACACTTAATAATAGTTGATTGGTTATATCGTTTGCACCACTCACTCATCTACGAAAGGCACGATGTATCTAAGTCACGTATACATATGTGATAGAAGAGTATATCGTGCATATATAGTACTGAGCAAATTTATAAAACACCATACATATCTGTATATTTCGTATATCAATGTGAAAAAATGTACTCTTTACACACCCTACACGTTGTATACTACCTAAAAGGTGGGTAGGGCACAATATCTTTAGTTGAAGTAACATACAACTTGTAATACTTGTATTTGATTGTCTCTTCGGATAAACTCGTATTTTCATTTCGTTCTCTATCGTTTTTATCGTATGTCACATGAACTAAAGATATTGTGCGTTCACTCTGATGGTAGATGCAACATAATGTAGAGTGTGCAAAATGTATATTTTCTTTTTTCAAATATACGAAATATAAAAAAAATAATTGTGTCTAGTGCTGTATATGTTTAAACCTGAACACGTAAAAGAATCGAAATATTTTGTAAATAGGGAGAATTATCGAACATAACTGCTAGCGAAGGAAGATCGCTAAGTGCAGACGTAGCAGCTTGGAACCCTTTCGAGGACGTACAACCTTTTAATCAGTTAACGGAGGATCATATTTTTGGAGCAGAGTTTGACAAAATTCGAAGGGGAAGTAATACAAGTATCGGTGGTGTAAAGAGGCGCGAGAACCTCGTTACAACGTATACAGAGTTACCAGAAGATCCATTCGAATCTGCACCTTTCAGTTTACCAAGTGAGTATATGATTATTGTATCCACAAAGATGTGTACAATTATTATGTGTAACCGATTGGCTTTGCTTTCAAACAATATATTACTATTTGCAATATTAGATCGATGTTATCATTTCTGTATGAAGAAATGTCCTTTACTGGAATTAACATGGCAAATCTAACATTTCGATGTACTTTTTAGCGGGAAAGAAGAAGAAAATTGGGTCAAAGACTGCTGCACTTGCTGGAGGTAATGCATAGACTGCTACGTATAAACTCTTATTTCATTTTCCTTTTTCTCCTAAACGAGTCTATATACAATAGAGTTTTGCAAAAGTCGCGTAATGTACCGTACGGAAGTGTACGCGTAACCGATATATTGTTTCTTTGTTTTTCTTTTTCTTTCTTCTTTCTTCTTTCTCCTTCTTTCTCTCCCTTTTATCTCTTCCTTCTTCCTTTCTTCTCTTCTTCCTTTCTTTCTTTATTTTCAATAATTTTCACTAATTTCCTATCGAGTCACATAGTTAAATGATAGTCGAGCTCAGGCTCTCCGATTCGACTTCTAGTTGTTCAACATGGATCTTTCTCGAAGACAAGAAGAACATTTTAAAGCGAATCTGCTGTATAATGTGATAGATAGAATCGATATTGTGATTTTTGAAAGGATGATAATACATTAACGTGAGGAAGGGTCGAAAAGGCGAACAATTTTTTCGATCATTCGCGGATTCTTGAATCAACAGGGGCGTGTAACATTTAGTTATTACCGAATTAAATAGATGGTGATGATGATGGTAACGCCATCAGCATAGATGGGGTAAGTAAAAGTCGTTGAGCAAACAGAGGAGACCATATACTTTTTCTTCTTGGGAGAGGAATGCGGGGCGACGATGAAATCGTGAATGCGCAATGTATATAGAGTTATCTTGTCTCCTTTTATTTAGAGACAATGCAGTATCGTTTATTCCCTGTGTTCGTTGTAGTAGACGATCGCAATGAATCTGTTCTGCATGATTATTCGTTTACAGTTCGACATCACTTCTTGATTCGACTTGAATGATTTCATTTGAGGGAAACGAGGGTACAAATCACACAGCTAAGGAAAGATGGGAGCAGAAAGAAATATTTCTCTTCTATTTTACTGCGAGCACTTTGAATCCGTTTAGAATACCGTATAGCAGAAAACGATACCGCAATATTGATAATTGTAAGTAAAGTATGACAAATCTTTTTGGAAGCTGCAAGAATAGAGTAACATTACGAGATGTGTTGCTTACTCGAAAAACAAAATAAAAAAGAAGGAAGGAAGGAAGGATGGAAGGAAAGAGGAAAGAAAAAACGAAAAAAAGAAAAGGAAAGAAAAGAAAGAGGTTACTTAGTAGAAGATGCAAATGTTGGGCAAGGTTGGTTCCATAGAAGAAAATGAAAAATGTCATTTTAGAGAGTTAACAGTTTGAATTCGTTAGAAACTGAGTAAAAACCAAATTCATAACCGTTGCAGAGGTTTATAATTCGTTAAATCTTGGACAATTCAAATTATATAATTGGTGAGAGATTTCTGTTTTTTATACGATCTGTTTTGTCCTTGATAGTTTTTCAATGTACCAAAGATAGAGAAATAAGTTTCCCACATGATGGTGATGAAAAAGGGGAGAAAGAGAAAGTTGGAAAAGCGTGGAGAAAGAGAAACGTGTAAAAGTCGACGTATGTATATGATGAAAGATCAGAAGAATTTTGCGTAGAAGGTGGAAGATGTTTCGGATTTTCAGCAAAGAAAGCAAGCAAGCCTCGATATAGTTATCTCGAAAGAGTTTCAAAGTTAAAGAAAAGAAATATCGTTAGACGTTTGTATTACGTTGATCGAGGCATTATTTTTCCTGGAAATATCAAACTTTGGAGGAGGGGGGTGAGAGGTAGGGAATTCGGTAGAGGTTAAGTCGTGAATGTTGTTGCTATCTGGTATATCATTGTAACGTACGTATATGCTGATTAAATGGTACACCTCGATTGCATGGAGTGGTGTTTCTCGTATTTGTACATCTGTAGATAAGAGAAAAATGACGAATAGAAAAATTGAATACATACATTGCGATGATAGCAACGTCGTCGGTAATAAAATGATATTACCCACTAGAAGAAATTTTAGGATTATCGGTTACAAATTATTACTGATCATAAAAGACACGTTGATATATACTTTAGCTTATTGAATTATACGAAGCAGCTTTGAATGTGTCTAATTATTGATATTCACTCTACCGTACGCGCGCGCGCGTGTGTGCGTGTGTGTGCGTGCGTGTGTGAATGAGATTTATAGATATTTTGGAAGATTTCGAAACGGAGTAAAGCAGGTGAATCGCAGGATTCGTTCATTCTCGCGTCAATTTGTCTTGTCTTGTTTCATCGAAAGGGAAGAACAGAAAGAATAGAACGGTGCTTCAGTAATCCATACATACATATGTATGCGTGTAAGTGAGTAGCGTGAAGCATCGTACGAGCAATTTAACGTGTTACATACGTAGTGTAAGGACCTTACTCGAGCATGGCGTAATTTCACTTGAATACCGCGTCACATGTAGCATACATGTGCATACGTATGTATTTAAAGATACGGATCATATCTTGTCGGTGAAAAGAAAACGTAAGTTTCTTAGAACAGAAGAAAAAAAATGAAAAAATGTATACACGTTTCACCTTTTTCTGTTTCTCCTTCAATTCCTTCTTTTTTACGTCCTTTACTTTCTCCACCTCCTTTTTTTTCTTACTCCTTCCTTCGTGTATGTAACATTTTTTCTTTCCCGTTGTTATCATAAAGATTTTTTCTATTCCTGCTTACTTTCTCTCTCCTTTCTATTGCTATTACTATTACTATTACTATTACTATTACTATTACTATTACTATTACTGTTACTATTACTATTACTATAACGATATGAGCTATACTTTAGAGTTGAAAACTCTAAATACTTATCCACTAATGCTGGTGGTATAATTTTTTCTCGACTATTGTTTCAACGAATGCGCTCGATATCAAGTGTATGTAATCGTTTGCTCGTAAGATAGACAAATGATCGTCTAGTCGATTTTTGACACGCGTGTCGCTTCGGGCGATACGAGTCTGTGGTATTCCTTAGGAATAGCTGGATCAGTTGTGAATAATTCTCGAAAATCGTCGTTTCTTTTTGTCAAGTGAAAATTGTTTTCTGCAACGGTTAAGCAACACACGCGTATACCTACGCACATACGCGTAGAGTGTTGGTAGAATGTTAAGAGCAAGTCTGCAATAAGCGTGTACTCAGATATTACGGGTATTTCTCTTTTAATTTCATTTCATTTGTCTTTTCTCCCATTTCCACTTTCCACTTTCCACTTTCCCCTTGCCCTGTCGTTTTCTTTGTTGTACCGTTAAAATAAAGATTGTCTACGTATCGTTTGACTGATAATCTCGGTGTCCCTCAACATTTCTGTACACCTAATACCTCGCTGTCTGGAACACCCTAATGAGCTTGGGAGACGCAAAAGATTAGTTGCCGTTCGTTTCTCTAAATTGATATGTTCGCAAAGAGAGTTTTGACGATGTCACGTGTCGTTTGCCTCCCATTGTGTCTTCGCCCCTCTAACGTAAACTAGGCCAGAAGATACGCAATCGTTACGCTACACTTTCGCTAATTATGTGTAATTGTGTAACGTATGCAATTACTGTTAATACTAAATTGTGGTCCGTGCACCTCTAAAATGATCGCGAATATCGAATGGTAAATAGGTGATAGAGCGCGAGGTCGAGAGCACCATCGGAGAGGCTGACAATTTTGGACATACTCTATTCGCTGTACTAAGATTACTGAAAAATGTTGCAGCAATAAACGTGTACATTATTATCTGGTGTATGGCGTATTGTTTTTTTTTTTTTTTTCTGAAAGAACGTAAAACGCAGCAATTCTTTGTTTATTGAGATCCATTCGACGTTTGGCGGCTAAAAGAAGTCTATCTTTCGCGGTGTATGTATCTTGGTTTACTACGATCCTACGATACTATTAAATCGTTTACGTTTGCTTTGATACAAAGATTATTACTGCGTTTTCTCGCACATTATCCTTTAATCCTCTGAATCTAATTAGGACTGTTCCAGACCATACACGGTGACGATATACGTTGTAGTGATGTATGTGTGATGGTGATGGTGATGGTGGTGGTGGTGGTGGTGGTGGTGATAGTGGTGGTGGTGATGGTGGTGGTTCTCGTGATGGTGATAGTGGTGATGATGATGACGATGATGGTATCGGTTGCTATCGTGTTAAATGTCAAGTAAAAGGAGAGAGATACGTGGAAAGCTGGCTAGAGTTTGGCGTTGGTGTGCAAGGGAAAAAACGGTCGAAAGTTACAATTTCATTTGCATTGTGTTTGAGTGTTACAATGCGTCGATTCTGTAATAAACTTAATGGGACATATTTTTCTTGTCACCGAATAATTATAAGATAAAATAAGAAATGGGCGTCAATGAGAATTGTTGAATGTATGTAGGTTGTTACCATTATTCCCATATTATTGCATAGTATCCGGTACGCTACATTTATCGCGGGGGTAAGTACGAGTTAGCTTGAAAACTTTTTATGTAGAGACGTGTCGCCCTTTTTTCTCATTCTTCTCTGTGTCGTCGTCGTCGTCGTCGTCGTCGTCGTCGTCGTCGTCGTCGTCGTCGTCGTCGTCGTCGTCGTCGTCGTCGTCGTCGTCGTCGTCGTCGTCGTCGTCGTCGTCAAAGTTGATCCCGGGTGTTTGAGAGCTGTTACGAGATGCTGATACGATACGTGATACGATGACACGTTAAGTTGTCTATCGCTTTGCGGAAATGTACGATAGTTGCGCGAAATGGAAACGATGTTGCAAGGTACGATGATTACGTTCTATTTTTTCAGGCAAGCCCATAAATGGTAGATCAAGAATACCTCCGAAACAATGGAATCCGGGAATCGATCGCGGTGAATCGTACGACGGAATGAACTTATTAACGGAGAACAGTTCTATTTCTACGCTGTTTGTTCGGGCTCCGGTCGAAGATCGATCGAAATACGAAAAGTTGCCGTTCAACGCTGCCGATGCATCTAGCGATAGCGACAAGGATTCATCCCAGGAACGAATCGAGCAGAAGAAAAGAAGGATCAAGGGTGTGTTACGTAGAAAGAAAAAAACGCAGAATGGGAAAGATGCCGCGACAGAATACAATATATCGGGCGATCCGATTGGTTCGGTCAGAAATAGTCGATGCGATAACGATACTTGGAACATTGTTAAGTCGAATGGTGACATCGGTAACAATGCGAATAGAAAAAACGGTGCTACAAGCTATGAAAAGAGCAATCAAGGAAAGGAGAATGAAAACAACGACGACGACGACGACGACGATGATAACGATAACGATAACGATAACGATAACGATAACGATAACTATAACGATGGCGATGGCGACGACGATAATGACGAGAACGAGAACGAGGATAATGATGATGATGATGATAATGACGAGGAAGACGAAAAGAATGGAAAAAATCACGGTGAAAAACGCGATAGGATAAATGAAATCGTTTCTGAATGTGTACGAGTTTGTGGTGGTGTACGAGTTTGCGGCGGCGGCGGAGATTGTAGAGTGAAAAAGTGGAGAAAACAATATCGAAGACAGAGGTTGACGATGAAGGAAACGAAGACGGAATCGATTGTTGGACATTGGTACGGGGAGAAATCTCTGTTGGACAAGGAGCTCGACCTAGAGTTGAAACCTGAGATGGAACGATCGCCGCACGGTGATCCATTCTTGATCAGCGATCGATACGGCTCGAACTCTAAGCTAATCGACGATGTCTGTATGGTGGAAGAAAAGAAAGATGTATCGCGGAAACTGGAGGACGACGTTTTTGCTTTAGCTCCATTTCCTAGATCAGTTGGCGGATGGTCAATGAACGAATTGATAAACACGCCGGTTGCCGCCGGTACTTTTGATTTAGGTAATAAGAGACCAACGATACCACATGACCCAGCTTATCTGTCCCGCAAATATGGGAGATGCACTAGTCTTACGAACAAGGAGAATCATACGGACGTTCGATTGTTATCGAAGAGAGAAAGGCAACGATCTCCTTGTGCCAAGGTAATCTCGAGCGTTTATCGGTACCGAATTGGCTCTGGGTTGGAGAGAAACGAGACAACAAACGATGATTGGCAAATAAAAGAGGACGAAAAGGGCGAAGAGGGAAATAGAGAGAAGGACTTGTTTGGCTCGTCGCCATTTAGCCCGAGCGGTTTCCCAATGAATCCCTTCAACCTCGATGATCTGAAAGGAAACGTTGTCAAGGATGGAGCGCAATGGTTGGGTAGGATGATGTTTGCGACGCGGGAAACGAAACCGTCAAACGATTGCGCGGAAAGTTGTCTCGGTTGTTCGGTTCAAGATCGGCCAGCCTCGTCGAACCTTTCCTATCCGAAGGAGTCAGCCAGGGTTGCCCCCTTGACCGCGAGAAAGGCAGCGGTGTCGATTTCAAAATTTACCGGTGTAGCATCGACGAAAGATCTTTTCGGTTCAATTCCATTCGATGAATTCGCGTCGCTTCAATTGAACGCGCAAAACAACAGACCCAATACTTGCGTTCCGTTTTCTCAGCCGTCGTTGTCGTCGTTGTCGTCGTCGTCGTCGTCGTCATCATCATCATCATCATCATCATCATCGTCATCGTCGTCATCATCGTCGCTCTCGTCACCACAGTCTCAACCGCAACCGCAACTGGAACCGTCAAGTTTTATCGTCAACCACGACAGTCTGAATACGAGGCTATTGAATAAAGTGCACGCGCCGGGTACCGTTGCTCGAGAGACGGCCACAGGTTTTCAAGATATATACTCGATGAAACCGGTTCAGCATGCCGCTCGAATTGCGATTAAACTTGTAAATAATACATCGAAGACAGACGTTAAACCGTACACGGTTTCGGCCATGTCGCCAAAATCGTTGCTAGATACCGACAAACATCTCGTCTCGATGCAGAAAAAGGAAAAATTTAGCATATCCGAGAGATCCAACAAGTATCGTTTGATGAATGAGAAACAGGACGGAGACAACAGCAGTGCCGGTATTGACGTCGTTGTTGTACCATTGTCATCGTCGCCGTCGTCGTCCTCCTCGTCCTCGTCGTCCTCGTCGTCCTCCCCCTCACCGCCGCTGCCGCTGCCGCCGCCGCCGCCGCCGCCGCCGCCGCCGTCGTCGTCGTCGTCGTCGTCATCGTCGTCGTCGCAGCCATCTTCTCATAAGACCAAGTCCTTGACTTGTTACAAGAAAAGTCCAAAAACGAAAAAATGCTCAGCCGTCAGCACCACCGCGGGTTTTAGCAACATGAGTTTCGAGGATTTTCCAAGTGACGAGAACGAGGAAAAGCAGATGAGAAATACGAAAATCGCGGCACCGTTCGAGGTTATCAGGGAACCTGAGAAACGATTTGGATCATTGAAAAGAAAGAGCAATCCGTTTACCTGAGAAACGAGACCTATACGCGACGAGATACTCTAACCAGATTTAATCCTGATAATCTCCAAGGAACGTGTCCATTTACGTTGACAACTGTACGCCAGAATAGGGAATACTGATTTCGATCTCGTCGATTAACGGATTGTCACCGAGCATCAGCACCAGCTACAACGTGCATCGAACGTGATCACCTTTCTCAATAGTTTTCACCTAGTAGAGGAATAACGATCGTGTATTCTACACAACGCTCGATCCGTATTTCATCGATATTTCTTCACCTTCCAACACCGATCAAACTCGCAATAATGCATTACTTTTTTCTTTTCTTCTCTCTCATTTTAATCGGAACATTATTATCTTGACTCGCTTTCAAAATTCTCAAGTTGATTCACGATTAAACTCAACTATCCTGTCTCTTCTTCTTCCTTTTCTCTCCTTTTATCATACACGAATTTCAGAGATGGAAGAAGAAAGGGAAAGAGAAAGAAACATACGAACGATCTAACGAAAATAATATACAGTGTCAGGAAATGTTTCTGTATCTATTGTATTTTTATAGCTAAGCATTTCGCTGCATTTTTGTACTTTGAAATTTATAAATTTCTACAATCGTCGTCGTCGTCGTCGTCGTCGTCGTCATTTACCGATTTCTGTAAGCAACGATAAACTAAGTATAGCAAAAAAGAAAAAAGAGAAAACAAACCGTAGACATGCACGCGTACCGGGTGATGCGTATTTTTTGTCAGTTATTTGTGTATCTTACGTGTTTGGTCATGTTTAATGTACATAACATTGAGAAAAAGATATACTTGACCTCAACATCCTTATAGATACAACACAATTGTACGAAGTAAGCGCACGGAATATTTAATTTCAGCGATTTCACTTGTTTGCTGATATTTCGTCCCTTAGATGGGAATACGGAAAATCACATTGACGTGATCCTTGGTCTGCGAGCTCGCGACACGATAAATATTTAAACGATTGTACATGCGTATGTTGAAATATTGTGCGTATTTGTACGATAGTAGTAGGGTTGTTACGCGTCGTTGGCGTCTGTTCGTTTAAACTTGACGAACATACATACACATGCAGCTTGAAAGAATTTAATTACGGATACGTTTGAGATAGTAGGTAGTGTTTAAGATGGCCGATATAATTTTTCACTTGACATGTTCTTAATGCATTCTGGACCGCGTTAATCATGTTTGTCGTTCTCTCTCTCTTTCTCTCTCTCTCTCTCTCTCTCCCCCCCCCCCCCTCTCTATCTCTATCTCACACACGCGCGCCAGTATACATATTTCTCATATGTATGCATTGATGGTTTGGTAGATAGATTCGCGTGTCAGTACCGCGATGGTAAACGTACAACGGACATTGTACGTCGTACGATATATGACATACGTATATAAGGTGCTTTAAGAACTGATTAATATCTCAGACGATTCTCGTCGAAATAAAAGCAAAGAAAGTTCCAGTAGGTAATAAAATTATTCTTTGATTGCTTTCTTTTACTTCTTCTTCCCGTGTCTCTTAAATATCGGTCGATGTTGAACGACTTTTGCATCATGTGACAATTTCCTATTCTTAATGTCATTCAAATTAAAAAAAGAAAAAGCGATCTCGTAATCAAGTTTCGAAAAGAAAAGAGAAGCGATAAGAAATGCCCGCACGTGTATTGTGTTCGTAGCACCTGACGTAGACGAGCGCTGCGGCGTCGTTGCACTTTCGTCGTAACAATGCTGGAAGATTCGCTACAGTTTTATATTTCTCATAAGAAAAATTGCGACCGCGTCGCATCGCTCGCGTTCACCGAGGCTCTTAAAATTCGGTTTGCATGTTGGTCGTCTTATTTCATACTTTTATACCTCAAACAACGAGAATAAGTGATTTGTCGCACAAAACGGCAGTCGAGGCTGGACAGGACAGACGGACAAAGAGAGAGAGCGAGTGAGGAGAGGGGGCTAACCAGGGTAACTGTAATACTTTAGTACGCTCGACAAGACAGTTAAAAAAGAAGAAAAAGGAAAAAAAAATGCAAAAGGGATTGAACACAGGAAAAAGAGCATACGCCGTTTGTCACAATTACTCTTTTTCTCGCTTTTACACCACCTCGAGGAAAAGTACTAAAATGATGGTACAGAACAGATTTGGATGGCAAAACAGGTGGAAAAAGAAAGAAAAACGGCGAAACGATAAATAAATGTGAGGAAATTGAGAATTAAAAAACAAGACAATATTGTAACGATGATGTATATAGATACATACGTGTACGAATTACTCATTATAGGAGTGCATGCACATTTATGTAACAAAAGTGTAGATATTAGCTAATGATACATAATTAGGTGCCTTCCGGTTTGCTAAGTAGTAGCGTTCAAAACTTACACCTTTTCCTCTTCTTTAGAGCATAAAGAATGCTATTCCATAAGATAAACCAAGTCAATTGAATCGTTTACATGTAAGAGTTATTAACCCTCCGTTGTGGTACATTGCACCGTAACACATCTGTGGATTCGGACTTGAACACTTTCTTTCTCTATTTATTTTTCTTCTATATTTATGATTAATCTTTTCCTTGTACTTTTCACTTTTCAACGAGAAATTTAATTTACTACTTTCCCTATCGTTTAATATGTGTTCAAGCATCAAGCACATAGTGTTATTAATAATAGATATTGTTTTTCTAGTTTCGTTGTGTAGGTCGAGGGGAGAGGGAAGGAGGCACGACGTCGCGGGATGCGACACGTGTACCGGAGAGTTAACGCAAACAATTTCTTTCGATTCAGTTCCTATGCATACATATGTACGTCGCTAAGGAAGAGAGATATATAAAAATTGTAGTTTGCATTTGATAAAATGTATCCGATGAAATTTTTCTTTCCGACTAACGATACCAATATCAAAGATAACTGAGGTAGCGATCGAAAGTGTAACTTGTAACGCTCTTTAGTACAATTTTCATGTGATTAGACATCTAAGTATCGTCAACTTGTTTCGATATATCTGCAGTATTTTTATTTAGGATAAAAGAAAATAGGTGCTTCAGCAGGGTTTATTTCTATGGTACAAAATATACACGTTAAGATTTATCGTTACAAACGGGCCGTATTCAGCGATGCTGATGATAGTATTAGATAACTGTAGTGTAATATACGTCGTAACAATGCACATTCCGTACTCTGTTCGTTAAAATTGCGTGTGTATGTGTACGCACGCAAAAGTATAGCGACACACGCGAACGCGTGGGTTAATCTAAATTGAATATTTGTATAAAAGAAATTTGTGTAAAATGTATTTTCGAATCTTAGTTAAATGTTGTCACTGCCCCCAACATCTGACATTGCCGTATTCGTTTGTCCGGTGTTGAGCGAAGAAGCGAGTGGCTGTTCCTCCTCCTTTTGCCACCTCCTTCCCGCTACCCGGCCCGCATACTTTCGCTACCACATGCGTGCAGGCGTGGTCGCGGCCACGTTGATGCCGATAAACAGAGTGCAATTAGAGACAATTACACTCGCTTTCTATGACGATATACCGCAATATTGATATAATGCAACCGCGCATTTCTCAGGTTGCATTATACCCGTGATTTGTTTCTTTGCCAGAGATCTTTCCTAACCCGTGATGCGCGCGCTGTGTGTTAGGATAGTTTCGTTGAGAAAACAAGAAACGTACTACGTGACCATCTACGAAGAAACGATCTCGTCGTATGTTTACCGCTCTTATAATTTCGGGCTTGTTCACTTTTGAGAAGAACAGCCCGTGAATTTCGTGGTATATGTACATGTACGTGTGGGTGTTCAAATAAAAGATGACAAAGAATGGAAGAAGAATGCATCACGTATAGGAATACAGCTTAGGTTATTGTCGGTTAATTCAATCGGTTACCGAGTTGATAAACTACTCGTTAATGGCAACAGAATCTCTTGCGCGCCATAACGACGTTGAGGAGGAAGGCAAAAGTCCAAGTTAAGAAATTGAACCAGGTCGAAATGATAGCTAATCGAAGAGCGAACCCGGTGTCAATTTCTTTACCGTGTTTCCAGTTACTCACATCCGACTGTAAATAATCCATAAAATCAAAGATCGCTCCGCAGGAAAGCCTATCGTGGAGAACCTATGGAAAGGAGAATGCAGTTGTGCCATTTACGATTAGGCGATTATGCGATTATGCGATTATGCGTTTATACGATAATCGGAAGGAGGGGAAAGAAAACGGAGGTATGTATCTAGTTGTTCGTAACAGCAAGGATAGCCTATACTCTATACCAACCTCGGCTTCGCGGCCGGCCGAACCGAGAACTTGTATCAGCCGTTTCCTATACTGTTCGCAAGTTTTGTAGTAACCATCGGTCGTAACAACTGCGTGAGCCAACGACAAGCAGCAAAGTAAAATTGTAAGGAACACACCAGGTATCCATTGTTTGTACGGCGTTCTTCTTTTAGGTCTGACCACGAGTATAGCTGGTGCCGCGGGCGTAGCTGCTCTCGCTGTCGCTGGTACTACATCGCCGATGTTCAAGTTTCTGCGCAGAAAGAAACGTGTTCGTGCGAACAAACTATAGACGCTTGTTATTCCTACACAAACGTCGACGCGTGTAAACTTCCTCAGCTGCAACACCACCAGATCATTTGCGCATATTGCGCACGATACAACCTTCTCCCTCACCCTCATCCTCACCTTCTGACATCTTCGTAGATTTGTACAGGCTCCTCTAAATTCCTATCGATGCAACATCTGTATCCGTGGTATCCGCCGAAACATAAACCAATTAGTATCGCCGGTATCAATCCGTACACTCCGAAATGACAGAGCTTCACGTCACCTCCCATGAAGGTGCTGAAGGTATTGATACCGTATAATATGCAACCGCAATCGATGCTGATACAAACGTCCAAGCTCCATGACCAATACTGCCAAACGGTGACCAAACATGTCAACGACGTCACCGACAGAATCGCAGAAGATATGTACAACACGCTTAAAATGCGCTCTGCTCGATCTTCGTTCATCCTATTTCTTTCACAACAAGCAAATTCCACCTGAGAACGAATACAAATATTGCACCGAATAACTCAAGTATACATCTTGTTTGTCATCAATCCTAATAATTCGAGGTGCGTTCAACGCCCGACTAAAATTGCTAATTATAGAATTATCATCTCGTAATGTATACATATACAAGCTTCTTACGTGCTGTTCCGCTTGCTTCGTAACATGTGAAAAAATAAGAAACGTCGATACTTGCTACGTATGATTGGATAGAGAAAACAATTCAAATCAAAGAGACTGAAGGGAATGGGTATAACGAAGAGAAAGGCTATTTGTTTCAATGATACAAATAGCAAAACACCGCAAGCCTAAAAAAGAACTACATTTGTTACTTTGGAGAGAAGTTTTCGCAGGTATTGGAATTTTACCAATTAACATTCATTGCCTTTCCTTTTTTTTCTTTCTTTCTTTTTTTCTTTTTTTCTTCGAACCTTGCTAAAAACTATCTACGATAATTCGAAAATTTATGCTGCCAGTATGTTTGATTACAAATTCATTCACTATTGCGACCACTATTTATTACCAACACAATCACCACGAACGCATCCACATCGTTTTGCTTGTGATCAAATAGTTTTGCGGCACGAACGGCAAAAACGTTTAATAACATGATCTCTTACTTTGACTTGATAACTTGACAATGCGTGTATTTCAAAATGTTGCACTATGAACAAAAATTACCCCCCCCCCCTATATCTCTCTCTCCTTCTCCCTCCCCCCTCTCTCTCACTAATTGCTAATTCGTTTTGAAAATATTCCTTTCCAATTCGTACAACACTCGTATATTTTCTGCTAAAGTTAAGTATTACGTTGCTGCCATTTCGAGAACCTTGGCACACCGAGAGAAGTTTACCTATGCATGAATACTGCGTGTTACTCGTTCAAATAAGCCGTAGATTTTCGTTAATACTCGTCGAGACAATATCTATATGAAAGCCAAGTATCGTACAGAGTAAAGATCAAATATTTACTCTGTAATAAATGTTTATATCCCGTGAAATATATTTAACTTGTATTAGAGAGAGAGAATGCTGGTATCGATTCGAAATAGCCTGGTAAACATGGCCTGATAACTATGACGAAAAACGGAAAAACGGAAAAAGAATACACCAAGTTTTTGTTAAATCTTTTTCTGTACCTTTCTCCTATCCTTTTTCACCACGAGTCCAACACTATTTATACGTCTATATTGCATACGTACGTAAATTACATGCACACTTCCAGCGCTGTCATCAACTACAAACGATACACCTTTTTCTATCCACGGCACGCTGTAGCAAAGCTTCAATTCCTTTAACCAATGTTAAACAAACGATCCGGATAATCGAACCTTTCCAGCTTCTATCCCTTTTTCAAAGGTTTCCCTTTATCCACCCCTCTATTTATTTTCGCTCTTCCCCCCCCCCCCCCTCCCTCTCTCTCTCTCTCTCTCTCTCTCGTTTTCTTACTCGTACTCTAATTGTGTACAAGCCAGATCAAAACTCGCACGATCGATGAGAAATGCGAGAATACTTAACAGCAGGGAGATAAACTTTGATAAGATTATCGTGCATTGCTGACACACACACGCGCGCGGGCGCAGGCACATACACGTACACGTTCGCGATAATAATCCAGGTGTCACAAATTGTACATCCTGTTGGTGTATTGCTGATATGTGTAGAAATCTGAAACTAGAAACTAAGATGAAATATTAAAGTCAACTTTAATTAATAGACAAACACACGACGACATACGGCACGCAAAATATGTACACACATGGACGCACGCGTGTGCATAAATAGCGCTGCACAATTTTCTTTATACAGGTATATTGCAGGTTCACTCCATTTATTTCGTTAAATTGTTCATGTTCTAAAGTATCGTCTGAAATGATTTTCTTTATGTACAAAATTAGTTGAGTTCGTTGTGTATATTTCTAGTTCTAGAACGGAATCTCATTTCTCTCATTTCTTCGATTTTATTTTGATCTGTAAAAAAAGTAAAGAAACATACGTGAGCATGATACATGATCGATGTATTGTGCGTATGATGCATGTTACCAAGATATATAATATCCATAAGAAAACATTTTATCCAAGGAGTATAACGCGACAAAATATGTTTGGTTTGATCAATTTATCGTTTTATTTCTGCCTCCTCTTTTAAACAACATATCTTTCTCCTTTTTACTCGAATATTTTACTTTCGTGCTTCGATAAATTATACGTTCAACGAAAGAAATTTAATTTCTGAAGAACGGAACACGGTAAGAATGCAGCACAAAACACATTTCCAGGGTAACTATGGTCTTGTTAAATTACCGATAAAGGAAGAAGAAAGATGTGTACGTGCACGAGTTTTTGTTTGAATTTAACATTTATATTTCCAAATATTTCCAAATATTATGTTGAATAATAACAGGTGATCGGTTACATGCAACATGCCCCCCGTATTTAAGAGCTTAAGTTATCTAGCATCATACGTAAAATATCTTCTATAGCGGAGAATCACTACTGATAAATTCAGGACAAAGTAGACTAATGGTACATTAATACATAAAGGTAATATGGAAATTGTAAAGATCGTCGTAATTGCAATAAATGCCTAGAGTACTATCTGGCAGTTTGGTAAGGAGCAGAAGAAGCGTTCGACGTCGTACAGATGTTTGTAATATTGCATTGTAAACGATGAAATATATCAACATAAATACCTTAAATGCATTTATCGAAATTGGGAACAGTAAACAATAAAGTCAATCACCTATAACAACCTTTGTAAAAGAAATTGTTCATCTGTAATTTGTATCAACTATAGAATGTAAACACATCGCTTCAATGGTTAATACTACTAAACAATATAATCAACTATAACAGAAATATTGAGGAATGTTCAAGATAGTTAGTGGTTTTGCTGGTATACACACACGCAATCTTACGCAGGGTTTACGTTGCGATGCTTCAATTCCAGTAAGGTTTCTCGGTTATTCCATAAACAATATATCGATGCTATTCCTAGTCCGATGCAACCACCTAATGCGCACTTTTTCAAACCAGCTAAAAAAATTAATCAATCGTTTATATAGTTTTGCTAAACAATTCGTACTTACATGCGCACTTTATACAGTTATATGACATACTTGTAGACTTGAATAATATGCCAGTCCCTGTTGCTGCTACTAAGGTATTTAAGGAATCATCTGTACCTCTGGCCCAGGATAAAAGTACACCGAAGCCGCTATACATTACAGATGCTATTCCAAACGTGTTTGCCAACGAAGAGCCACTTTTCATGACATGATTAATTAATCTGTGAAATACAAATTATATATGTGTTGAATACGCATACGCGCGCGTGCGCACACGCACACACACATATATGTCTGTAGTGAGACACGCAAAGTTCCATCAACAACTTACTGAGTTCTTCTAAGCTTGCCTGTTTGACCAGCTAAGGATGTTGCTTTAATTCCTCTATATAATCCACTCGTACCTCCAATACCAGCACCTATTATACACGCTGCTCCAATTTGACTAAAGGCTAATTCAAATCGACCTCTGTGCTTTGTAGCCCCTTCCGGAAATATATATTCTGGTTGACTTGGAGAAAGGATCGCAGGATCGAAATTTAAATATGGACTGAGCGATGCTAACCCTGGCTGCGACATAGCTGACAAATACAGATTAAAACATTACACAATTTTACTCACTATGACTAATAAATAAACCAAATTTACAAATATACAAAACTTTTCAAAACTAATAGATGCATAACTGCCAATGAAATTTTAGTTTTATAAAAGAGTTCCATCGTACTTTTGCTAATACATAACCAATAAGTTGCATTAAATATATTACTATCAAATCGTTTATTATTGAATGAAAAATGTAGTATAAAAATTCCATTTCACTATTTAATTATTTGTTTTTCATTGATGTATTTCTCAAAACGTTTTTATTCGTAAAATGCATATCATATAAAGTTATAATAAAAGTGCGAGACTACAGAAAATAGCAATTTTTCTCTTTATTCAAAATATCTTGTACGATATTAATAGAAACGAAAAAGATGTAGTCTCGTGCCATGTATGTACATTAAGGTTATGCATTCGTATTTAGTTAATTATTTCTAATTATTATATCGTGTCAGACAATGCGTCCGACGTTGTACATTTTTACCAATATAATTCTTAATTATAACAATGCCAAGTGACGTTATAATATAACAATCATTATGTTACTCGTTTATGTACAACGTGCTTAGACTTACTACTAAATGTATTCGTACAATTTTAACTTACTCGGTATGTTTAAATTACTATATTTCCCACTATTCGTTGTACCTTTTGTATTCTCATCATGTAAATCTATCATTTTCGACGTTAGACCTATCAAATTTTATTCTGTTTTATTATTTTCTAGCAGATACTGACGAGTAAATAGTGGCCGCGCATTCACAGGCTTGTATCCGAAAAATTTCATCTAAAACGCAAACTCTGAACTTGCCGCGAGTCGTTTGATCTAGTTCAAATTTTTCCCACTTTAGTTGGAACAATTACAACGAAAATTAAACCGATTCGAGGTACAGCGAAATATATTTATCGAGTCGCGTTTTTTAAACAATTATACGGTATAAAATTCATAGAATATTGTTTTTTCAATCGATCGATTCGATGGGTCCAACATTAACGTTATATAAAAATATATAATATGTATATTGATGATGTAAAGTATACACAGAATAGTATTTGTACTTGATATATTTGCTGTTTAAGCACAATTGTACACGATGTATGCATCCGTTGTCATTATCTTGTAAAAAACAATATTTAGTAATTTATAAGTTACATACGTAGTAATATAATTGCAAGGAATATGAAAGTAAATAACTGCCATAATCCATTATAATCCATTATTTAACTATATACGAGGAAATAATTACACAAGGAAAATCCTGTTTTTAACGTTGCCTTTATTAGTTAGAGAGAAGGATTTAGAGTTGATTCGAGAAAATATGATGTAGAAAATATATTAAGATGTGACAACATATGATAGAATGATAAATATTATTAACATTAATGAATAAGTGTTTAAAGAATAGGGGGGAGAGCGAGATAAACGAGATACTCTTACGATATAAAAGAAACGAAAATTTGACCGTTGTGAATATGCTTTAGTGAGATATGCAAATGCATGTACGTAAACTGAAAGAAAAGGAAAAAGGAAAAAAAAAAATATCGAAGACTAAGAGGAAACGATTGAACTCGAAAGTGCGTGAGATGAATATCGATCACGTTTCTTCTTTCTAAAACTTTCAGATCGGTAACGTTAGTCTGTTAACCGAAAGAGTGGAGGGGAAAGACATGGAGGACACAGGCGACCTCTGTTGTGGCAACGGTCGTGCAACAAACTATGCGTTGCATTGCTGTCGAAAATGGCGTCAAGCTCGGAGCTGCCAGAATATTCGTCCCCAGCAAAACGACGAAAAGTCGACGGCATCGGTTACAACGGTACCAGTAGTGCGAAACCTGATTTCCAAGATTGCGAGACATCGCATAATACCCCAAACGAAGATCTCGAAGGTATTTTGACAAAAATATGGTCGATTCATTAATAAAATTTGCAAGTTCACAAGATGGCGGTTAAGAAGGTGTCCGCTTGTCTTGCGTGATTACCGTTCGGTCGTAGGCAATGGAAGATGAGAGCCGCCATGACAGTTTCTGTACATGTAGCATATCTTGCTTCACAGTTCAATTTTAATCTTATTAAATATATAATTGCGATGTTATTGAATTTTAATCGTTATGAAATAAAATTATTTCTTAATCTACTTGTTTCGAACTGCTCTCCCAACACGTTCTTTTTAGGAATGACCATTTAACTGAAAATTGACAGTGAAAATAGAGAAACTAGTGTTAGTACGATACATAAAATTGTACGGCACGTTCGATGGACGTTCACAGATGGCACGGTTTTCGTTATAAACGGACAGTACGCGCTTTTGTTCGCGATTTGATCTCATCCCGCCACTTTTGAAAATTTTCAAAACAATTTCTTTCGATGAAATTTTTTTTTAAATATCTTTCAATCGATACGAGTATCATTTCCTCTATTATTTTGTGTAGCGAGTGTACGATATATTTGAAAAAGTGTTTTGATATGGCGAAATTAAATAATAAAAAGAAAAAACAGGAAAACGTGAAGAGAGACAGAGAGGGAGGGAGGGAGAGAGAACGAAAAAGTACGATTTTTAATATTAAATAGCTTTTCAATAATCTTTGATCATTTGTACGTAGGAAGGAAATAAAGTAATAAAAAACAGGTGATGCTATTTCAGAGACGTATGGAGGAGACAGCGGATTCAATGAATTAAGCGACGAATCTAAATCAGTTTCCATATCCCCCGATGCTAGGAACTTAATGATAACCCCATCTCTGATCGATTCAACCAGTGACGACACTGGTTGTCTGTGAGTTTTTAGTTTTATTTTTCATTTGTCATTAGTAATAGTTTACGGTTTGTGGTTATTAATATCTATGTACTAGCCAACTCACGATTCGTAACATTACAGGATAGACACCACAGATGAAAAGGATGAAGTGTCGTCGACAGTTTCAAATTTGTCCGACTTATCGGGTCTTTCCGACTTCTCTGGAGAGGGGGATATCAACCATCAGTGGAGGAATGCATCTACGTGGATTCAAAAGCAAATGTTAACAGGTGCAGATCCTCGGGATCTTTTGCATCATCTTCTCATGGATTCTACTCAGATACCAGAGCAGGTTGGCGATCTGACCCTTTGGAAGGTGAGTTTGACAGGGTTAACGTATGTATAGTGTTTGAATAGATATTATATTATTCAATGTTCTTCATTTGGATATATTTCAGATTATAATAAATATGATGTCGGAACCGCCACGGCGACAAAAATTAAGGCACATAAATACGTTAACAGATGTTGTTAGATTGATACGTAATAGTAACCGAATCATAGTATTAACTGGAGCAGGTGTAAGTGTCAGTTGTGGCATTCCTGATTTTCGAAGCCGGGATGGTATTTATTCGAGATTGGCTCAAGATTTCCCAGATTTACCAGATCCACAGGTGATGCAGCGTTAAAGCTGAATCTATCGCATTCCGTTTATTTAAACTTTCTAGATTCATCTTTTACAACGATCGTCTTTCCTACCAGGCCATGTTCGATATTAACTACTTCGGCCAAGATCCAAGACCATTTTACAAGTTTGCTCGAGAAATTTATCCAGGACAGTTTAAACCGAGTCCCTGCCATAGGTTTATAAAAATGCTCGATAAACAGAAGAAACTTCTAAGAAATTATTCGCAAAATATCGATACGTTGGAACAAGTGGCTGGCATTGAAAATGTAATCGAATGTCATGGTAAGTGGGAGTAGTATACCAGATGAAAACATTGGCGCGCGTTTGTGCCCGTTAGTACTGTACATACAATTTTCCATTCAAGGCTCCTTTGCGTCTGCATCGTGTACCAGGTGTAAATATCAAGTAAAAGCTGATGATATTAGAGAAGACATATTTGCTCAGAAAATACCATTGTGTCCAAAGTGCAGAGTTAATAGTTTGCCTCCTATATCGGAGATAAATCCAAACGAAAGTTACAAAGGTAATTATAACAAAATCTAAACAGTTGGATAACATTCTGTGATGTTATACATGGTCATTTTGTGGTTTTTCTAAATAATGACTTGCCAATTTGTACGAATTGGAGAAGCTAGCTAGCTAGTGATAGTTTTTGCTATTAGTCTTTCCTGTAGCGCGTCGCGAGTCGGTGGCCATGAGAGAACATTATCTGCTCTTTGCGGAATACGTCTTCGCTAAATGATGTTGCCGTTTACTCTGATCTACGCATAAGTTGATACATCAATTGTAACTACGAGTAAAACTTTGGCTTGTTTATAAGCATAGAAGGTAAACTTTTAAAAATTGCATCAAGTTACCCGTGCGTGCTGTTTAGCCAGATTTGCGGGGTACAGTTTGCGATAGTGCGATACTGCGATACTGCGATACAATTCGCCATTCGAACATTTCGGAAATTAAAGAAACACGATGTGTTTACAATCGAGTAAAACAGACAGCGCAATCTGCTACGGCTAACGGAAAATGTTGTAAGGGGACAGTTCTATCATAAGAAATTCCTATAATTTACAGATTTAGTGACGCAGGGCATAATGAAGCCAGATATCGTTTTCTTCGGTGAGGGACTTCCGGACGCTTTTCACGATGCGATGGCCAAAGACAAAGATGACTGTGATCTCTTAATCGTAATCGGATCGTCGTTGAAAGTCCGGCCAGTAGCGTTAATACCTTCTTCTATTCCGTCTCACGTCCCACAGATCCTCATTAATCGCGAGTCGCTGCCACATTTGAAGTTTGACGTTGAACTCTTGGGAGACGGCGACATAATCATAAATCAGTTGTGTCATTTGTAAGTAACGATTGTCTATCACTACCCTACTGGTTGTATGTGTTGTGTTGTGTTTGTATACATGTATATATATATATATATAAATAAATAAATAAATAATACCCGTGTTCGTTTCTGTAGGATGGAAGATTGTTATAAGGAAGTATGTTGGAACGATGTAATCTTGAAGGAAACAACACAACTTTTGCCGGTGCGTTGCTTATCGGATGATACCTGGGAGCAAAGTCAAGACACAATGTCCAATGTCATGTTAATTCGAGATAACATGGAGACTGATTTTAAGCAGCACGATTCATGTTCCGTTGAAAGTCAAGACAGTCTTATGATCCATAAGAATATTGCAGAAGAACGCGCGGTGAATGTAAACGCAAACAACAGGCGCGTTTCACATTTCTGTAGTGGTCATACGAATAGCATCGACGAGAAGTGCAGCTTGTTGGGAGAGAGTCCAAAGAGAAGATTGGGCGAGTCAAGTGCAGAAAGCAGTCCGAAAAGAATGAATTTTGGCAGCAGTTGTTCCTCGTTTAACAACTTTAATTCGTCCTCCTCGAAAACAGAAAATGTTTCGGATATTTCGGTAGACTATAAATATCATGCCGTTCCTATGGAATCAATTTCGAAAGATTCTGGAAAAATCTACAATTTAGAAGAATGTCAAGTATTTCCAAGATTGATAGAAATCTCTTTGGAAAACTCGGTGTTAGACTGTACGTTAAAGGCAACTCATTGTGCAGAAAACACAGTGTCGCAAAAAATGAATGAAAATTACCCAGGAGTGGGCAGCGTTGAAGTTGAAAAAATAAATTTCAAACCGAGACAGGTTTCTATCGATTCCGCTCTAGATTCCGGTATAGGCGACAGTTGTAACAGCGTCGACAGCCGAGAAGGGAAAAACAGTAAAGAAGAATTAAAAAGTGGAAGATTAGATCGGCACTGTTGGCAGCCTAAAGTACGAAAAAGTCTGGCTATCAGATTACCAGGTATACGGTTATTTGTTTAACTTTTCTTTCTTGTTACGGTAAAGCGATTGCAATTGCAACTGCAACAACGCAATAATACTACTATTATTACGAATCTGGAAATACATAGTAATTGTTTCTTTACAGAAAACTCTTACTATCAGTTAGCCCTTGGAAAGTACATTTTTCCTGGAGCAGAAGTATATTCGGATCCTGAAGAGTACGATCATTGTTCAATTTCCATAAACTCTGACAGTTCAGATAGCGATAGTGATTCTTCATCTGTGGAGGAGGAGGAAGAGGAGGAAGAGGAGGAAGAAGAAGAGGAGGAAGAGGAAGAGGAAGAGGAAGAGGAGGAGGAGGAGGAGGAAGAGGAAGAGGAAGAGGAAGAGGAAGAGGAGCAACAGAAGGACGAGGATGGAGAAGAAGAGGCGGAGGAGGAAGTGGAAGAAGTCGGTAACGAAGAAGAAGGGGTAGAGTGTAGGTCGATGACTAAGGAGGTGAACAGGCGGGGTGAAATAGAAGAACGGGCAGCCGTTAAGACAGCGAAGGAAGGAAAAGTAGAAGAGAGGAAGGAGAAAACTCATTGGAGACTAATGGATAGGGCGAACGAAAAGGACGACATAAGTAAGTTTTTTAAAGAGAGATGTTAAACATTTTGCAACTCTAGAGAAGCATATCTTGATTATTGAATGAAAATCAAAACAGATGAAGGTGACGAATCGAAGCTAAGGAAGAAAGAGAATATCGACGACGTAGATGGTGACAATGAGGCTAAAGATGTAAAATGGGCAACAACAAATAATGCACAAAGTGGTGTACATGATTAAGGGTAAAATGCATTTAAAAACTAACAATTTTAATTCTTGCTACTTTTATCGAACTTGCTAGTTTCGATAAAACAAACGATAAGTAATTGGAGAAGAGTGCAATTTTCATCACGTTAAACGTGTACACGTTACTATGTAATAAGTTACACAGATAAAGATACGGCCGCTCGTAAATACGGTTCGTGTTTGTCCTTTAACCGGATCTGTTAATGAAGCAGAGTATGGGGGAAGAAACGGTTTCACGATTTCTCGAATAAGCAACGTTTCATTGTGAATAAGTCACGAGACATTCAACCTTACTGTGATTCTCTGTTTCTCGATTGGAGCTACGGTAGAAGTAGCAATGGTTCAAATTTTTTATTACATGTAAAACATCTTGCGAACTATATATCTTCAATGTAGATAGATAATGCGACAAATTCTTCTAGTATCTCCTAATTTCTATTTTGGAAAAGCAACCTGAATAATATTTTCAATAGGCTTAGCAATTCACATACCAGCGATTCGTACCTAGGTAACGTGTGAATAACGTGAAAATAGAAAATTTATATCATTCGATGATAATTTGTAAACTATTGCAACAATTCTTAAACAAGCTATTCAAAATCTATGGTAAACGAATTCCGGAAGAACAAAAATAAAAAAAGAAGTCAGTTATACAAAGATAAACGAGTTTCAAAGAAGGAAGAGATGAGAAAAGTCGTATAAATGCTAAATTGTAAAAGCATGATTCGAAAAGAAACAAAATCTATCCATGACTTGATCGCGATAAATGCAAAATATTTTCTTCTCTTTTAATATCGCATATAACATTTAACGAGGCTCCTCTCTCTTTATCACACACACTCTCTCTCTCTCTCTCTCTCTCTCTCCCTTCCCCTTTTTATTCGTCGTGGTAGTTTTTGTTGCATACTAGTGGTTACGAGTCTGGGAACAAACGCGTTACGGAAAACATTCGTTTCAATTGTACGATTTGTAATTATTTCATTTAGGTAACAAGACGTTCACTATAGATATTTGGAATACTGTGCAATTGTAGAAAACTACTGAGGACCCAGTGTATCGCTTAGCGTATTCTTGAGGAAAAACATGTACCCACGAGTGAGGGGTAGGTCATGTCGGTGAAAACAGGAATCTTACGAGATCTGTGTAATCGTAAGAAAGGAATTCTGTTTAATTTAGGATACTTTATAAATGTTTATATGTAGACGCGTCACATATGTAAAGTTAATTTTTGTAAAAAGTATTTAAGGGCTCGTCCCAAGAGAAAGTATAATAGCAAATGGCGGTGAACTTTTTTCTCAGCAAACAAAGGACGTAGGGAAGAAAAATTCCAAGATAAATTAGTACTACTTACTTTAATTTTAACGCTTCTTTTACTTACTCTTACTTCTCTTTTATAATTTATATTACTATACAATATGCTATTGTCATTAGTCTCTTCTCGTTGTTACATCTACTATTACGGAATCAGCTATCGTTAGTAATTATTTATGTTTCGTAAATTATTATGCGAGTTAAAAAAGATGGAAGGTGTAAGGGTGTGCATACGCGATTACCAAGTATGTATTTCGAAATACACGATTCGATAACGCGTACAGAAATGCAGACAAAAAGTATTAATTATGTCACAAGACTTTTCGAAAAGAATACATCGATACGTTTGAAGCAAGGTGAACGAATGAACGTTAAATCATGTATGTGTGTGTGCGTCTGTGTACAACTGTGAAACATTTTGAAAAATGTTGCGAGATGCTCTCCGTATATTGTAAAATTTTAATACAGAAATGCTAGACGGAGACACAAGGAGGGGGAGAATGAGTGAACTAGTGAGTAATTAAGCGAGTAACACATTGATCACGGCGACGATTACGGGAAGGACGAACAGAGTCTAGATATAGCGTTAAGTTTTAGAGATAGGTTTTTCGATACCCGAACACAGAATTAGTTACAATGGTTTCGTATTGAATGTGTTTAGATTTAAGTTTCGACTTGTATTTTATTGGAGCACGGGCGAATGTACAAAGCAATGTTAAATAGCTTGGCATTGCGTGTTATTTTTATATGAACGGAAGGGGGAGGGGGCACGGTGCAAGGTTAGATGGACGAGGAGTAGGTAAAATAGCGAAACGTACAGAATTAAACGAAAAGTCGAAATAATACGCGATGATCTTTGATAGACCGTGCACAATGAATGTAAATTGGTTCTGGTAGGACCGGAGGATTGGACCGTCTCAAAGCTTACAGCTGCGTGTATTTGTAAGGAACGTAACGATTTTGTGAAAATTTATTATAATTGCTATAAAGCAAGATAATTGTTTACTAAACTTTTTTCGTAAAGTTTACAATATTACTTGCGAATGTTGATATGTATGACATTTACGTATGTACACGATATTGTGTGTAATTGGTAGTAGCGTGAATCGCGCGCACATGGGTACGTAGAGTGCGTGTGTCGACGATGTGTGGTAAAAAGCGAACGAGATTATTAGACCACAGGGAATTACAAGAATTTGTTAAATATACTTCCAACGCGTGGTATGAAGCTTTATTTTTTATTAGCAAGCCATATAAAGAAAATTACAGAGAAATTGTTTGAAAATTGAACTTTGTCTAAACGTCCTGAACGGTTAAAGAAACCAAGAGAGAGGGGGGGAGGGAGAGAGAGAGAGAGAGAGAGAGAGAGAGAGAGAGAGAGAGAAGGATGGCTCCTTGCGAGAATGCAGTCAACAATTTTATAGGATTTAGAAGATTCTTCTTCCGCTATGTACAAATAGCTTTATTTATCGTTATTTTGCAAATCGATACGCAAGAAGCACCGATTGGGGAATTATCTTCTAAAGCCTCCAGCAATTTGCCTTTATTTATTTAAATAACACATAAATGAATGAGCATATAGGTAGGTAGGTAGGTAGGTAATTAAGAAAGTAACTAAGTAAGTAGATTGGAGATAGATAAGTGAAATATGTATGCGGGTAGGCAAAGTAGATAAAAGTAGGTTGGTAGGTAAATAGGTAGATAGACGAGCACAGGCATGTAGGCAGATAAGCAAACAGAGTCGATAGTAGCCAGGCAGACAGACAAACAGACAAACGGAGAATTGAAATAATGAAAACGTAAGATACATATATTGTACGTATATCACATGCGTACATGCATACATTTTGCATGCACGCAGAAATATATATATGTACGTATATAGGTGAAATGTGTATAGAAGGTTGATTTTAACGACGTCCTAAAGATTTTTCACAACTTTGGAAACCTTATCCCTCTCTCTCTGTTAATCGGCTAGAGTAATCTGCGCGCAGCAGATGCGTTGTGTTTTTCTCAAGTAAACTATATCCGACAGGCGGGTGATTTATTTCCGCATCTTGTTCGATTTATCGTCAATTCCGCTATACGTTACAGGTAGGCATTTGTTTACCTTTCGGTTACAAATAAATACACGTGTACCGACGATATCGAAGTACGTTGCACGCGGTCGATTCAGAGAAAAACGCATCGCAAAGATTTGACAATCATGCACACTTTTTTTCTTTTCCACGTACTGACTTTTTGTATAAATACGTCACATGTAAATATTTATTATTTTTACTGTATAATGAGAACCACAAGTTTCGATCGTATCGGCTGAACACCGAATTCCACGATAATCCCATTCTTCCATGGAGCGCTGAGATTACGATTAACGTTACAGTTTACTGTCACCAGCAATCTTACAAATACCACCACTAGTTATTAGTATTTGCATTTATCCTGTTTACGCCGTTAAGGAAAAAGTAAGCAACGATTTTGTTAACGGATCGTTTAGCCGGTACGCGGAAGGATGCGAGGTGCAAAAGCTCTGAATTTTTTATAATTTGTTATTTAATATAATTAATGTTATAGAAATGTTCTCTATATTTCAAACGTTATAAGTTTTCTGTTTCTTTGGTATTATTAATGTGTAAGCTTTTTTCTTAAATTAAACATTTTTCTATGGTAACGACGCTTTGACCTTCTACACTATTTTCATACCCTCCTGCAAATTGTCATCGTCATCGTCGTCATACCCATCATGGCTATTATCAGCATCTGCATCACTTTTATTTCATATACGCAAAACGAGGCAATATGAGATTTAATTCTAAAATCGGTTCTCGTAGTGGTTAAAGGAGTAGTGGCGAAAGGATGGTGTAATTGGATGGTGACCATTTCCATCGCGGTATATAATCTTCACAGGTGCTTTCTTTTGCTTTCAATTGGCAAGCGTTGAAGGTATGAGTTAAAAAGAAAAAACAAATAGAGATTTGTAGATCATTGCTGATCGGAAATTGAAAAATTACAAATACAGCAGACACAGGCGAAAGGTCGGTTCTAATTATTCCTTTGCTTATTATTTTGTTCGCTCGTTTATTCATTCGTTTATTCATTTATTCATATATATGTATATACATACATACATACATACATATATATGTATATATATATATATATATATATATATATATATATATATATATGTATGCGTGTTATTTATAATATATATTTATTTTATTCATTTATTTATTTATTTATGTATTTACTTACTTATTTAATTCATTCATTTATTTTATTGTTGTATGTCATATAATGGTTTTGCGTCATATATCGCAATTATCATAAATCAAATTTGAAAATAGGCTTTAAATTATTATAACAATGTATCTTATAGAATAATTGAAGCGCTCCCTGGAATTAATGGAAGTGAAAAACTCTCATAACAATTTCCACGAGTATCGAAACTTACACGTATGTGTATAGGGGATCGTTTTAGTTACGATAGCAGCAGCAGCAGCAGCGTCGTCGTCGTCGTCTTCGTCGTCGTCGTCGTCCTCCTCCCCCTCGCCGCCGCTGCCACCGCCTCCGTCGTCGTTGTCGTCGTCGTCGTCGTCGTCGTCGTCGGCTTTGTCTTTGTCCTTCGTGTTCGTCTTCGTCTTCGTCGTCATGTGTGTGCATTGAATAGGTGTCGAAATCCTCGGCAAGAAAGATTTTCAAATGCTCAATTAAAATGAACATTTCTTACTTACGTATTATCGAGTATTCACCTAGTAGAATATTTAGTATATAGTACTAGTTCCAGCCGAAAAAACGGATGACGTTTACTATTTATCATCCATTTCCCTATAATTACGTTTCGTGTAATAATAATTATAATATTATAATAAACACTATTACCACCATAGCAATAATAGTTGCTAGGGACGCACAAAGTTTTATTTATGCGACGGCGATCCACTACCTGCTTAACACAACGAACAACGAACAGTATTCGTTCGTTTGAATAGGATTCGTTATACATAATACGTAGCGTAGCATCATTACAGCGTATATTAGAGTTCTTATCGCTATATTTTCTTTTTTATTTTGATGGTTTTCGTCTTGTTTGCCATTTTTCTTATAGGTCTTACTTTTCGTGCGCGTAAAGGTCGTTGATGGTCGAACGCCTTTAAAAGTCTGTTTGTTTTACATTGTTTCACGTTGTCTTACCTAAGTAACGAATGTTGTTTGTTTACTATATTCTTCACAATTGTACAGCTTATCGTAACCCTCTCGTTTCTTTAGCCTATCAATCTCCACTCGCTCTCTCTTTCTCTCACACATGCACACACACTCTCACACTCCCTCTCTCTCGCCTCGCAGCTTAAAAAGTTCAAGTGTCTTGATATTTCTCCTCTCATTTCGTTTATATGGTGTCGCAATCGGTGTGTTTGTTCCGTCGAAGCACAGGTTGACAGTTTTTCAACGAAAAACCATAATGGAAGGAAACAAGGAGGACGACGTTGCGAATCGTTAGTATCGATTCTTTCACAAATCGCGTTAATCCGCGTATCGTTCCTCTTTCTTTTCTCTCGCATTTCTTCCTTTTCCTTGGTATCTTCAACCACGATGTAAATAACAAAGGTCATAAAACGAAAGAACTTTGTTTCGCTTGCAACTCGGCGATACACGCAGATACATTTAAGAAAGGACAAGGAAGAGCAACTAAACCAGGAAGAAGCACGCCTCGATGAGAGGGGGATTAATGTAGTATTGTGTACATGTAAATTAAGAAGGAGAATAGGAAGATTGCGCACAATGATTCAAAGCTGGAAGCAATTCCTCAAGTTTCTTCTTTCGTCGACGGTTGCTTTTTTTTTCATCTCCCTTTAAACCCCGAATATAATATATTACCCAATTGAACACAAAAATAACTCTTTCTCTCTTTAATTATAACAATATTATCATTGTCGTTATTATTATTAATATTACCGTCGTCGTCGTCATGTTTTAATATTATTATCAATATCGTTATCATTGTTGTTTTTCTTATTTATTTATCGTTTAGTTAATATAATATTTACTATTCAGTTATCCTCGTGGCACATCGAAGCCGTCCTTTTCGCGCGCGCACACACACACGTAGGATAATTGAAACGAAGCTTATTTTTGTGTTTTTTTTCCTCTCTCTTTTTTAATTCGATACACGAAATTGAAGGAACAGAAAAAGGATGAGGTTCTAATTCGAGAAACAGCACTACAGGTGAAGCCAAAGCCGATGCAATTATCGTATGCGCATCTGAATTTATTATAACGAATTTCTATCAAATATCGTAAAGTTTTGAGTCCCGTTACTTGGGCAAATTAATTCGACGATCGATTAACGTAGGAAGAAGTTTCGTAAATTGTCGTCGATATTTCATACGTCAAAGTGTTGGCCAGAGAATCGTCCTGAAGTACAGAAGTGGCGAGGCCCAAGGATGATCGAAAACGAATTAAAAAACAAACAGCAAACATCCTTTGTTTGATAATTCGGTCTTACCGCCTCTGTCTTTCTTTCCCTGCTCCTTTCTTTTTCTCTTACTTTGTTGTTTCATTGTTGTGTCACATTCGGTAATTATTTATACTGCATAATTATCCTAGATAATAGTAATAAGTTGTATTAAGGATTTACCGCCTTATCACCTAACATGACAAATAATATCGAATCTGTGTTGCAATGGATACAATTAGGATAGTAATGTAATTGAAGTGTCTAAAAACAATGCTTCGTATTCCAGTTCCATCTATTTACTACTTCGAATTCCAGGTTCTATTTCATATCATCCAGGTAAGAAAGCGAAGTTGCCTTCACAAAAATTTCTCCCTTTCATTTTTTTTTCGTTTTTTTCTGTTTTTGTATACGTGTGTATATATATATATATATATATATATATATATATATATATATATATATATGTATGTATGTATGTATATAATGTATGTATATATATATATATATATATATATATATATATATGTATATACACACACACACACACACACACACACACGTATATACATATACCTTTTGTTTTTTTTTTTTTTTTAATGAGTCCATTTATTCCATGCCTGCAATCAAATTGTTTATTCACGATGTAAGTACGTAAAATAACAATATAGGTTATAGCTAGGGGAGGGAACGCTAGAGGAGTGAAGGAGCGAAGGAGCGAAGGACGGAGGAGAGATACTGGGAGAATAGTCACACGGATGGAATGTTGAAATGTAATCTAACATATATAAATGAATGGAGAAGTTAAAGAAAGCGTGACAAAAGTACACGGAGCATAATAAATACAATATCGATGTTGAAATATTCACGATGCGAATACTCGTATAATCGTCAAAGATTTCTTTCAACTTTCTTCTTTCGTCTCAACTTTGATACCAACTCTATATATATAATTCATTATATATATATATATATATATATATATATATAATTCATTATATATATATATATATATATAATTCATTATATATATATATATATATATATATATATAAAATATTATATATATATATATATAATGTATGTATACACACACACACACACACACACACACACACACACTATAATATTATATATACATATATGCTGTAGCGTTTCATAATTTATAACATATAACATACCGGATGTTGTTTGTCTTGCACGGCATCTGGTATTCCCCATGCTGGTGGCTCCATTTTGTTTGCTTCGTTCGGAGGAATTTCTGTGAGTGTAGGTGTTCCAAATTGTCCCGGCAATAACGTTAATCCTGGCATTAACGACAGAGCAGTTGCGCTTCCATTTGGGAAAGGCTGTTGAGTATCTACGTGACCCTGTGTTGGGAATGAATAGGAGGAATGTTTGTTCCAAGGCTTTTCATCGTGACACGGCGTAGAAGCGAACGAAGAAAAGGCGAGGATGCGTACCTGGAAGGAAGATTCCATCATCTGGTGAAGTTCGGCATCGACGTTCGATATACGATTGTAAGCGGCGTTTGAACGAAACATTTGATGCCTATCGATTCCTGGTGCCAGGCTTGCCCATGATCCAACGAGCTTCTCGTTATTCAACATCCAATTGATGGAATCGGCGTCACCACCAGGCCCAATGCCTGCGGTAGCATAATTCTTCCATGCTCTCTCGGTGCCGATCGGTCGTGGCACTTTGCGGTCCTCAATTTTCAGCTGATTCATTTCCTGAGCCACTTGGGCCGCCGGTGAGGAGGGTGATATGGCCGGTGAACCGCCATTCTCCAAGCTTGTGATCAAATCGATACTCGCAGGTTGCGCGGTTATATTCGCCAGATGATTCGAGAAGCCGATTTGACTGATCATTGGGTCTTGATGAGGCGGCGGTGGAGGTGGGTAATTGTTGTGTGGCGGCGCGAACGGCCAACGGGTCTGGCCGTTGCTCGAGATCCCGGTGTTCCCAGGTGTTGGTCGAGACGGTGGCTGATACTTCCCCAAGGGAAAGTTTCCAAGCATTGCCAAGTTGTTAGCGGACTGGATCGCAGAGGGAGGTGGTGGTGGCGGTACAGTCGCGAACATATTCGGATGAATTCCGGCTGCTGCGGCTGCTGCGGCCGCGGCCGCCGCCGCCGAACCCGCGTTAAACATGGTCACTTGGGGCTTGCTGTTCAAGTGTAACGAACTCGAGAAATCGGGCGCCCTGGGATTCAATCTAGACATACTGACGGTGGTATTCACCGAAGCAGACGGCGCCATCGTTTGTGTGAAATTCTGCATATGAGGATGGAACGGGAGGAGGGGATGGCCTTGCCCTTCGTTCGGCACCATCTTCAATAAGCTTGAGTTTACGTTCGGATGCTCGTAACCGACGTTATTTCCTTTGAATAGACCTACGTCCAACGTTGGCTGCGACGTTGAAGCGATTACGTGCGGTTGATGAGTGCTCGGGTTACGACTTCCCGTCAAGTCTCCTTGAAATACTGGCCTGCTAAACTGTGCACCCATCGTCGCTCCTCCCATCTCTATGCTCTGCTGAGGAATCACCGGTCGAGCTACAGCCAAACTACCAGGCGGTTTATTCGACAGGGGGTGTTCGCTGTAATTTCCAGACGATTGATACGATTGCGGTGGTTGAATAGGATTGTGGTTTGTGTTCGACGACACGCCGCCACCGCTTCCTATATTGTTTACATTCGTATTAGTTGTACTGTTTGATTTACTCGAAACGGGAGAACACATCGTCGTTCCTCGGTATCCTGGAGCTTTTGAGGCGTCCACCTATAAGGAAACAGCCCGAGAGAAGAGACGATCGTTAGAATATTGCCGCAAGTTACGGCACTCCAGCTGTAACGAGACGTAAATAATAACGTACGATATACATCTATGATACTAACCTGTGGAGGAACACTGTCGATAAACTTGGAGGAGGAGGAGCCCGATATGTTTACGGAAACTCCCCCACCTCCAGCTACTGTCGCAAAATTCATCCCCTTCTGAGCTTCGTTTTCTCGACCACCCCACATCGATTGTTGGGTAACTTTTGTAAAAGTATCGTTAAACAGAGAATATTCGAGAGGTGTATTATTCGTCTGCTGTTGTTGCTGCTGCTGCTGCTGTTGCTGCTGATGTTGTTGCTGCTGCTGTTGCTGCTGTTGCTGCTGTTGCTGCTGCTGCTGTTGTTGCTCTTGAATGGTCGATGCTATAGGAGTAGAACTACGCGCTTGTTGTTGCTGTTGCAATGATTGTTGACATTGCGATACTATCGGCGGTGAGGGACTAACTCGAACCGACGAGTTCGAAGCAGTTGAGGCAGCTGTACTTTCTGAACAGTATGCAACTACGGTACTCGTAGCCGGCGATACCGCCACGTTTGAACCGGGGGAATAAGTAGACTTTCCGGAATAATGAGACACGATAGTTGGCGGGGCAGACAAAGTCGGCAGTGGTCGGCAGTGTTTTGGTGATGTACTGACTACAGATTGTTGAGACGAAGTCTGGGCCATTGCTGCAGCCGTAGCTGACATGACGGTAACTGTATTCGCTTGCAACGATTTTTGTTTGTTTACTGTTGTATGCGTGGATTGCATGACGGTAGTAGATGTATGCGTTGAGGCAGTGATTTCAGATAACTTCGCTGCAAACGTTTGCGTGGTACTCGTCGTCACAATTTTTGTTGCTCGTCCAGCTGTCATAATTGCACTCGTATACGACATCGTAGTCTTCGTGTTTGACGACGAAGCAGCCATCTGAGCAGCTACGGCTTGGGCTCGTTTTTCAGCTGCACGCAGAAAACGCAAAAGTAACAAGCGTTAGAAAGAACGTGACTAGGGTGGTAGGTGATGGATTTATCGATGATATAAAAATGGTAAAACAGAGCTATATCGTACCTGCAGCTACAAGCCTGGGTGCTGTCGCGCGTGGTAAAGGCGTAGGAAATGCCCCAGCGAGTTTAATGCTGGACGACGATCGAAGTGGGATCAATTGATTGACGGTAGAAACTCCGGACGTGTAATTAGATTTATTTATTTGAGTACTGCTGGAACTGGATGTTAAACTCGGAGGTTTACTTATAGGGCCCAATTTTGCTTTGCTCGACTGAAATTTGGAAGACGACACCGGGTCAACAATTACCATGTTAGAAAACAAACATTCTTGTATATATGTACATGTAAATATCGCGCAAGTCTTACAGCTACGGTCGAAATGGTTTTATCCCAAGATGAAGTCGTAACAATTGTGAGTTTCGATTTTGGAAGCATTTGCAATATATCAACATCCGGGTCTTTGATAAGAGCAGCTATTAACGTATGAGCCTGTTTTGTTGCATCGGACGATCCTCTGAAAGTAGTAAAGTGAGAAAAGTTGTAATTTATTACCGCGTTTTATCATTGATGTCTGAAAGAAAGGACAAAAAAAAAAAGAGTAGAAGAAATAATCGTCGAGTGCATACTTGATGGTGATTATTCGTTCGCCCTGACATTTGCTTTGCTTTTCCACTTCGATATGTGCCCCTGTCGCGCCTCTGATAGCATTTATATTGCTTCCACCTCTTCCAATAACTCTGCTAATAGCATTTGGTGGAACGGAAACTTTCTTCGAACGGAATGGTGAATTCATAAATCTCCCAGAGTCATCGGACTGTCCCCTATTTCAAATGTATTAATATCAACGTGAAGATCAACGCCAACATTGATAGCAATAGTAATATCCGGAACCCTCCTTACTTTCGTACAACTTCTTTCCAGCCTTCCTCGCGTTTGCCAACCTGCTTAGGACTGGTTGTGTTGTTTGCTTTCGCACAACTATTTAATGCCTCCCCGTCGTATTGATTGGTGTAAGATTTTTTCCCCTTGCCAGGCATATACGTATCGTTTCCAGTCGCCTCGAAATCTTCTCTATCAGCAGGATGTCTCGAGGATTCGAACACTAGTTGACTTTTTGGTTTACGTTCGTTGCAATTTACGACCGAGGATCTTGAAATCATTACGGTACAAGATGCCGCAGATGCAGATACAGTAGTATTAGCGACGTTAGTCATCATCCTTCTGAAATACGTAAAATCGCGTAAAGTATGGTCTATTACCTTTAAAAATATCTCTTTAGAAATAATCCCATCTTGTTCGAAACTTACTTTTCAGACGTATTATTTTGAGACTTTGTCGGTGTAATGGAATTTTGCGACAAACTAGTTGTTTGTGTGATAACCGACTTTGGAGATCTCTGCGGAGATGTATCTTTTTCATTGTTGCTAGGACTATTGCATTTCTTTTTCTTCTTCTCCTTCCTTTTCTCCCTTGCTTTCACGTCATTGCTACTACAGCTGCCTTGACTGTTTGCATCGATTCCACTATCGCCTTCCTCTCTATCCGGATCTTCCGGACTTCTATTCACCGGAGATGGCATACTGTCCATTCTTTCGCAACCGTCACCAGTTTCGTGTTCGCTATCGTCCGCTCTATCGCATTCTTCATCTCCGGATTTCTTTCCGTTTTCCTCTTTATCCTCGTAATTACTTTCACTTTTCTTGTACTCTTCGTGTAACTTTCGCTTCTCTTCCTTCTTCTCCAGTTTCTTTTTTTTCTTTCGCTCCCGTCTACGAGCAGCTGCCGCTTTCTTCGATTCCTCTCTAGTCTTCTCCATATCAAGTTCCTCCAACAATATTGTCGCATTTTTATTCGCTTTTGCCGCTTGAGTTTCCTTCGCTGCTCGAATTACTTTCACGCACTCGTGGCATTTTTCTAGAAGTTCTTTGTCACTGACGGTAGCTATATACCTCGTCATCTCTTGGTCACTTGGAAATTGGGTAACGTGATTTACCATCCATTTAACAACTTTAATGTGTCCCTTACGAAAAGCAGCCATCAAACAAGAAACCTGCAATTTTCAAAAAAAAAAAAAAAAAAAAAAAAAAGAAAGAAAGAAAACATCATACTTATATCGATACACGTACATAACCATCCTCCAATTTCATTCGTATGCACGTTCAACTTGTTCAACCGTTTATCGTCTTCGCATACCTTTCGATTATCTTGCGAATCGATATCCGCACCAGCATGGTACAGTAAATCAACGACGTTCAAGTGTCCACCATTTGCCGCTAACCACAATGGACTATTTCCCTTCTTATTCTTCACTTCGACTTGAGTTCCTCTGTGAAATTTACAAATTACACGTAACACACATTTTATAGCCTTCCTCCTCTTTCTACAAACGCAAATTTTACCTCGACAATAATAATTCTACGAAACGGCAGTGTCCTTTGTCAGCAGCGATAGTAAGGGCAGTATCGCGTGATGACGGAACAGGTGTAGCATTTACGTCCGCACCTTTAGTAAGTAAAACACGTCCAACTTCTACGTATCCTCCGCTAGCTGCTTCCATCAATGGTGTTAAGCCGGTCTGTAAATTTTTCATTTATTTTTCTTTACCAATTTCAAATGAACCCACTTTTTAATGCACCTAACCGAACCCAGTGCCTGTTCGTACCTTAGCTCGGTGTTCCACGTTAGCTTTTCGGTCGAGTAGAAGACTAACTACCTCGTGTCTACCTTGAAAACATGCTAGTGTTAATGCTGTATTGCGATTCGTCTCTATTTGAGCGTTGATGTCACTGCCCATATCCAATAACAATTTTACTGCCGCTGTAATGGATTGGGAAAACGATAATAACGATATGTAGTAACATACAGGTCTCGACAATTTGATAATAAGCATACTATATTTATGATAAACGTACCAACATGGCCATTCATAGCAGCAAGCATCAGAGGAGAAATACCTAATTTTGAGCCAGTTCGGGAATTAATTTCAGCACCATGACTAAGAAGAAGCTTTATTATATTAACGTAACCGCCGGATGCTGCAAGGCTCAAAGGTGTGTAATCAGAAACATTACGATGCTCCTTATTAGCATTCTGACTAAGCAGAAACTCTACCACATCGTATCTACCACCGCTGCAAGCGAGAGACAGAGGTGTATCCTTAGTACGTTCGGACTGAGCTTCTATATCAGCCCCATGATTCAAAAGAATCTGTACCACTTTCTGATGACCTGCTGTTGCTGCCAATATAAGTGGTGTAAATCCCTTCTTGTCCCTATGCTCTGTAAAATGTGTCGTCACGCAAATTGTTAACCATTCCCAATTGTTGACTACACCGATTCAACAAATGTACAAATTTCGCATAATCGAGAACAACGTTATGCGAATAACATGAACCATACCTATATCAGCACCGCGACTTAACAAAAGTTCAACAAGGTCTTCGTGGCCACCGGCGCATGCCAAAGTCAAAGCTGTATCATGATTACTATCAGTTTCAGAATCTACGTCCATACAAGAAAATGGTGCAGGTGGTACTTGACTAGTAGTGTAACCACCCACTGTTGGAACACCTGTTGTATATTGACCAGCAACTATACATAATAACAGTAAAAAATTTCAATGATCAATTAGACCATTTCATCTCCCGATAACGGCTGAATCGTTTATTACACGTCATTGCAGATTATAAATGAAATAGATAATCTAGACATTTTGGTTCATGTAATTTCGATTCGCCTAATGAATATAACATACAGAGAAGAAAATACAGAATGATTTTTCACCTGTCGTTGGATCCAATTGATGATAGTTTTGACTGGGAAAATTAGAGGTCTGCTGTTGTTGGGTGTTGGCAGTTTGTTGTTGCTGGCACGATGGTTGCTGAGATAAAAGCGGGTATCTTCCCTTTTTACCCTTACCGGTCGTTGGTGCCGTGTAAACTTGCTTTTTATCCGAAGCGACAATCGTTGCAGCTGTTGTTGTTGCTGCTGGCGCTTGAGTTTGGGTAGCCACTTGAACCTGATTGGTACTACAGGCTGTCGATTGTGCGTAACCATTCGTCTGATGGGATATGCTATCTATTATACCTGTTGCTTCGGATACAGTTGGTAAAGCTTGCGTTGGAAATGCTAATCACGAACGAACGAACAAATACGTGTTCGAATTAAGACTGAGTAATGTACTTTAAATAACGATAATACAATACTCTGATCATAACAGAAACTTACTTATTTGAGAAGATTGTAATGATAACTGTGGTTGGAAATGACATCGAAGACCATCGAGATATCCTTCTTGATAATCCTTTAATGTATCTTTAAATGGTTGGTTTTGTAGAGGTTGTGTACCGGTTAACTGTAAACCTGCTGATATGTCGGCTTGTATTTGAACACCAGCATTAGTTACTTGAAGAGAAGGCAATGTTGGTAAGACAGGATTAGTAAAATATTCTTGTGACGTGTATGGACTGGTCGTTTGCTGAACGATTTGTGTGGTTTGCAAATGCTGCTGCTGCTGTTGTTGTTGCTGTTGTTGTTGTTGTTGCTGCTGTTGAGAATCTTTGCCACTTGGCACATCTAGTCTTTTTAATTCAAGCTTCTCTTGATCTTCCGTCGCTGCTTAATTAAACAACAGTTCGCAATCAGATACGCGAACAATTTCGTGAAAGAAATGGAATTTTATTTAAATATTTACCGTCAACGGTATCATCAAAGCTAATAGATCGAAAAATTTCAAAAGCATCGTCCAAAGGAATATGCGTTCCATCTTCTAATTTTATAACACTTTCGCTAGTGCAAAGAGCTTTTGCTTTTTGAGCAGCAGCAACAAAGGGACAAGCTCCATCTCGATGCAATCTAGCCAACTCGGGATCTGTTTGCTCTGCCAGATTTTGAGTTGTTTGCTGCACGTGTAATTTACGTTTACTCGATAATTTATTTCTCTGCTTATGTACTATGATTTAAATTCTTACTCTACATAAATGTTTCCTAAAAGTAAACAACACTTACCTGGTCATGAAGATGATGAGTATGCGTAGGATGAAGGTGTGACATTAATTGTGTAGGCATAAGTATATTATTTCCATTGGTGGTCACTACTCCAGTCTGTTGTTGCTGTTGTTGCGATTGTTGCGGTTGTTGTTGTTGCTGTTGCTGTTGTACCTAGCCATATATATACATACACACGCGTATATATATATCACATATATGTATATGTCAAATTGTACAGTTCGATGCATTTAAACCGTACAGTTTAGTGATATACAAAATATCGAAAACACAGAAAAGGTAAAGTAAACGATATTAAAGAACAAACCTGCACTTGATCCAACTGTAACTGTAACTGCTGATTAAGTTGCTGCAGCTGATGTACCTGTTGAACTTGATAAGAATGTTGTCGTTGTTTCTGCTGATACTGCTGTTGAAGTCCAGCCATCAAGGTGGCCTGTTGCTGTTGTTGTTGTTGCTGCTGCTGCTGCTGTTGTTGCTGCTGTAATTTTCCACCGACTACACTAGATGTAGCTTTCCGAATATTTTTACCTTCCTTCTTAGATACAGGTTTCGCTTTCGGGCGATCACTTATAGCAGTGTTTTGACTAACATCGCTACTAGCTGTAATAGGCTGAGAAACAGCCATGACGGCTGGAGGTGTAGATATGCTTGGAGGACTTGGGGTTGTTGTTGAAGATATATTTGAAGTAACCAATGGAACGGGCGACGTAACAGGTATCGTTGCATGAGAAAGAGGTGGAGAAGTAGGAAAAGCGTTTGTTGTAGGAAATGTATCCGATATGGATGGAGCCAAAGATAACTGAACTTCCTGTGCAAACTGTTTCCCTCTGAGAAATGCATTATACAGTGACATTGCCTGGCTGGTGCCTTGATGAGTCAATGAATTTCCGGATATGCCACTTGTACTGCAAGCTAAACCTTTCGATGAAAAATATCGTTATTACAAATATTTCACAGACACAGTCATCTGCAAAACCAAAAGTCAAGAAACATGTTTCAAAGTATATACCTGATGACAGCGTATCTGCTTCGTTAGAATCTTCTTGTTGTTGTTGTTGCTGCTGCTGCAGTTGCTGTTGAGGCTGCTGTTGCAGTTGCTGCTGCTGCTGCGGTTGCGGTTGCGGTTGCGGCTGCTGCTGCTGCTGCTGCGGCTGCTGCTGCTGCTGCTGCTGCTGCTGCTGCTGCTGCGGCTGCTGCTGCTGCTGCTGAGTTACAACTGAATTCCTTGAACCAGGGAACAAGTATGCTGCTCCCTTGATTTTGAATTCTCTCTCCACCCTCTAAAAGATTCACGATACCAAACGTATTATTATGATGTTAAATTTAACGAATCTGCAATTGAAATTTATCAATAAATATTCACTTGTAGTTCCTCCAGAAACTGTTGCTTATGAAATATCTGTTCTTGTCGAGTGTTCTTTCGGCTTTCAGAGGCGCTTAATGCTGGTGTTGGCGCTTGCGCTGGCGCAGGACTAAGACTGATGTTGGGTTCTGAGAGATTGGTAAATCCTCCACTGCCTTTATCCAGAATATTAGTATCGTCTTTAGTTGTTACAATTGATTCCCCCGCGGGCTGAGAACGAACTTGTTGCGCCTCGGCAGAGGTAAGACTCATATCGGGCATCATCGTTACCGATCGATTTTTTCTTAATAATGACTTCTGCGTGTTATATTTAGGTTGAAGACTTTGTCCTTGTGATTGATCTGCAGCATGTTGTTGTTGTTGTTGATGCGACTGTGGTTGAGTGGATGCATGCTGTTGATGAGGCACATGTTGTTGGTGTGTTATATGCTGTTGCTGTGGCTGCTGTTGTGGCTGTTGCTGCTGCTGCTGCTGTTGTTGCTGCTGCTGGTGGTGGTGTTGTTGTTGTTGTTGATGTGGCGGCTGCTGTTGAGGTTGCTGTTGCGATTGCTGCTGCTGCTGCTGCTGCTGTTGTTGTTGTGGGAGCAACATAGGTGTAGGTGTTGCATTATGCGGTGTACTCATCATAATACTGTGAGGATAGTCCAACAAAAGTTGAACTACGTTAGTATGTCCACCTTTTGCGGCTTCTATTAACATGGTGGAGTTATCCTATAACGAAATAAAAAATTTGATCGTGCAAACCGAAATAAAGAAGACTAACTTGATAATTATATGGTAAATACCTTCAGTTTATGAAATGGATTTGCAGATTGTGCGAGCAAAAGCTCTACAACTGCAAGATGTCCGCCAGCACAAGCCAACGAAAGAGGAGTGTGATCGTTGTTCGTTGTTTGCCTATTAACGTCCGCACGTTTCGATATAAGAAACTGAACTGTACAGAGATGGCCGGCTCTACATGCCTTCATCAGCGGTGTTCTTCCTCCTTCTGATTCGTGCTCCTATATGTATACATGTGCGTATATGTAAAGAGGGAGAAGAACACAAGATTATTATAAAACTACTCATATTTATTACTATTTCTTGTCATCAATGAAAAACGTACTAAATCAGCACCAAACTGAAGTAAGAGATCCGCAACATCGGTATGACCATTTTCACAGGCATATGTTAATGCGGTATCTCCCGTTTGCGTTTGAGCATGGACATCTGCTGCAGATTCGAGTAAATAACGAACGAGTTCTAAATGACCTTCTTGCGCGGCTTCCATTAGAGGAGTAGAAGCCCCCAACTCAATGTCAGCTCCTGCTTTAATTAGAAAATCAGCAACTTCTAAAAAGCCGCCGCAACAAGCTAAAGTAAGTGCAGTTTCTTGAGTCTCCTCCGTTTGAGCATTGATGTTCGCTCCTACGTAAAAATACATAGAGAAATTATCCCCAACGATTCTTTACGTGCAGTGATTCGTATACCTTGTTTAATAATGGAAAATATCGTAAAATATAATTGATACGATGTACCTTGACTTAAAAGTAAAGCAACCATTTCTTCGTGGCCCTCGCGCGCCGCTTCCATTAATGGTGTATAACCTTCGTCGTTTACTTCTTCGATATTAGCTCCTCGTTCGAGCAAAAGCATAGCAAGATCAACATGACCTCCACAAGCGGCCAAAGTTAATGGAGATTCGAAACTGTCTGTTGGCATATTCACCTGCGCCCCCGAATCTAAGAGTAAACGGGCTACTTCTACATGACCGTCCATCGATGCTTCCATGAGGGCAGTGTGCATTTCGTCGGTTTTGTGCTCCTAGAAGATTAAGTTTCACGGTTCCATTTTCTTTTCTATTTTCAACGAAGTTTAACGATCGTCGAAATAATTGAAACCTCGTTGAAAACTACCTGATCTGCGCCAGCTTCCAATAAGAAGCGAACCATCTCTAAATGACCCTTGTAACAAGCCAGTGTTAGCGCGGATTCTTTAAATTCATTGGAATGAGTATTAATTCCAGCGCCATTTTCCAGCAAGATCTTGGCTACTGCAACATGCCCAGCACTAGCTGCTTCCATTAAAGGTGTATGACCATTTTCATTGTGCTCTTCCACATTGGCACCTGCTTCTAACAGTACCCGTACTACCTCCTCGTGACCACCCGCGCAAGCATACATAAGGGGTGTGTTACCTAAAAATGCGTTCAATTCTTATTTAATATTTACACCTGAATTTACTCAGTGTCTAGATATTAACAGAAAAGTACAATTAACATAAATTACAACTGTGAATATCATTCAATTATGCTTCGCACCTGAAGTAGATTGAGCATTGACATCAGCTCCATGAGCAATAAGCAGGCTTACGACATCTACATGCCCTGCGCTGGCAGCTTCCATCAAAGGGGTACAATCCCCTTTTATCCCACGATCCTCTACGTTTGCATTCATTGCCAGAAGTACCTGTTTATAAAAGAAATATATATATAATGTATATATCGAAATAACTTCTACGTCCATTCTTCTTCCCAAAGAAACTGGTACACCCAAAGAAACAAAAAAATATTAATTTCTTCTTCTTTCTCCTTTATTTTATTTTTCACATTGTATATATTTATATGGAAAAAGTGACTCCAACAGTATACTTTTTAAGAGTGACTCCATATATACACCTTTTTTCCACGGATGTTTAAAATACGAATAGAAGATGGAATGAAATTAAAACAAACCTGAGCAAGTTCGTAGTAACCAGCTGAGCAGGCGAGAGAGAGCAAACTCTCTCCCTCCTCTGTTGTCTCGTGAACACTGCGTCCTTCTGTTAATAATTTCCTAACAGTACCTACGTCACCGTCGGTGCAAGCCTCTACAAGAGAGCGCTTTTCGTTTTGTGTGCGTGGATTATCGCTGCGCATACGTGTTAATGCAGCTGCTGCTTCATCTAATGCACAAGTAACACTAGATGTTATGCGACGGAGCACTTCGTGATCGGGTAAGTGCTTCCCATCACCTGATGATAACTTGCCAATACTAGCGATCTCCAAAAAAGACTCTAATTTAGCCTGAGTCGCAAGATCCACAGATCTCTCTGAATCTTCAGAAGTTAATAGAAACTTGGATGACTCTAAATGATGACCTTCGTCTAATTCGACTTGATCAATTGCAAAACACTCCACCTGTAAGTAATAGAATAACATCTCTTTCGATAAAATTGAACTGTTAGTAAATAATTACACAAACAACTTAATCAAAACTTACACAAATGTGCAAACGGTTGATTATACGATATAAATATATTATACACTATGCTAGTCATTTTAACAAACAAACAATCGATACGAAACTATGTCATAGCAAGGATATCGCGTACACTTGTTTACAAAATATGCTTTCATTATTATTTGCTTATTATTTTCTCTCTTCTTTTCGCATCCAACTTTCTAATTAAACTTAAAAGAACAATCTATTAATCAATATTTTACAGTTCTTATAATATACTATTAAAATACGCAATATTTATTTTATGCATATAAATACAACGTGTAGACTACATAGGTAGAAACTATTTTCTAATGTTTGCACGAAAAGGCAAAAAGATGTTGCGAAACTTAATTCAAAGTAATGCCGAGTCACTTTTACTTAATATTTGCATTTTGCTTAATTGTTAATGATTCATGAGCATGGTAAACTTCAAAGATTATCGTATTCAATAGATAGATCGCACAATTCATCTACACCCATATACATGTAAAGGATCAGTTTTATGCATAAAATATTTACAGCTGGAAGCTTAACAAAAGAACAAGAATGGTTCAATTGAGGTTATTGTATAATACAACATTTCCCATTCTTCCACTTGGAAAAAAGATAATGATAACAAACAGAAAGAAATGTAAAGAAGAGGAAGAAAGAAAGTGGTACATGTATAAAATATCCAAGGATACAATGTCAAAAATTGAATGTAACGAATACTGGTGAGAAAATATTAGTCAAACATGATGAAAAAAATGGAGAATAGAAATGAACAAGCCACGCGGATTGTAAAAATTGTACAAATAATACAGAGAAAAGGAAAGAAAAAAAGAAACGGAACAGTATATTTGCAATATGTGGGAAATTGAAGATAAAATGTTTGAAAACGTTTCTAAAAGCACGCTAACATTTCTAGATAATACAAATCATAGTACGTACATCTCGCGTAGAGGTCATATCCTCCTGCGCGACGAATGGGAACCGATGAGACATAAACGTAAATCAGAAGGGAGGTGAAAGTATTATATCTTCTCTAAGCGATTAAAATCGCTTGCCAGTGAACACAGGGGCATAAGAACAATGTGCAGCCATTCCAAGAAGGACGAAACTGACACTTCCTTGCTATACTTTCTGCATGCGTACCTAACGCGTCCCGTTTGTTTTATCGCAATCAAAGGTAAAGAAAGATCGTCGTGTATTTACTGATCGTGTAAACGCACGTTGTACTGATATAATTGCTCGCACCAATAAAAAAAAAAAAAAAATTTGTAGAAAAAAAAGAACTCCGTGTAAGAACCGCTGTTGGTAGAATATAGAATAATATGGTGGCTCTGCTCTCCACAATTTCCACGCCACGAACAGGAGCGACACAGGAGAATCGAACAGCCGGCAAGACAGAGGCAAGAATAGAGCTGAAACTTCGTTGACAGTACTACAGAAAGGGTTAACTGTTACAATAAAGGTAGAAATACACCTATAGACGTATAGAGAAGGTAAAGAAACGACCAGGCAAGCAAGCAGGCTCACGAACTCGCACGAATACGCGAGAAACACGGCTGAAGAGAACTCCGCTGGGTGGCGCACAGCACAACGTAGTGCAAGCGGACGTAAAATAGCTGCACACATACAAGCATGTATATAAGAACAGGGAACACGCGAGTGTCGCGCGGGCGAATGTACTACATGCGAATTTACTAGCGCAATGAAAAGTATACGTACACGCACAATACATATGCATGTACGTGCATAAACGCCTACTGGTATAAACAGACACACACACATACAGACGTACACGTGCGTGCGCACACGCTTGATTATGCAGTGCAGCTAACCAGAGTGCTTCACCCAGCGTTTGCACATATACGTTTCTACAAGTTACGTGAAATTATAAAACAAAATAAATGTTGGATAATTTCTCCAATTGTTCAACGCATGGCACATTTTCTACGCAATTTGATTTATTATCGATCGACTATATCGGTCGATTGATTTCCAAAAAATATTGGAGGACAGGTTGATAAGATGGATGAAAACAAAAAATCTAAGAAAGATGGCAAGTATACTTTGGAAACAGAAAAACTGTAACTGTGTTACACGTAGACAATACGTTGTAACGTTCCAATAGCTATTAACGCATACATTTCGATTATATAACGACCCTACGTGAATTTACTTCCGCTTTTTCTTTTCTTCTTTTCCTTTTTCTTTCATCTTTTATAAAACACCTATACAAAATTTATTCTCGTGCAACGGTTACTTCGGCAAGAATACTGCTAACGTTTCACACCTCAAAATTGAATTTGAATTTCGCGAAAGCAAAGGTGATTTTGTCTTTTCTCTTTTTTCCCCTTTACAAATTATCCATCAATCTCGATTATATATTTGCGCGTAAATGCTTCACTATAAAATACTAAATTATATTGTTCTGCAACATATCAATGATACATACACGTTAAGGTTATCACTTGATGGTGTATCTTCTTTTAGCGAGAAATACTATTTCTTGTTCTACGAATTTTTATTGTAACATAAACGCAAAAATACATAAAAATGGAGAATTAAGTACAATCGGCGTTGAAAACTAAAATGTTTCTTATTCGATCGTATTAAATTGCTCACACCATAGTAAGATTATAATAAAGGGATATACAATGAAACTGGAAAATGTCAAACAAGATTAACATCTATTCGAGTAGATTTCATGAAAAGTTGACGTCTGCGTGCGCGCACGCAGACACCATGCTACGTACATATATGTATAGAAAACAGCACACAAACACGCGCGCCACACATACACACACACACCAGGTAAAAGCGAGGACAACTATATGTAAGAAAGAAGAGGAGCAAAGAGTACTGCGACGATGGAGGAGGAGGGGGTGGGCAGCTGAACGAACGACAGAAGCGACAAACGAGTCGTGCGTGTGCGTGTGCGTGTTGATGCGTGTGCGTGCACACATGCGTGCGTTCAACCTCTCTCTCGGATTGTACGAATACCTAATTTACGACGTGGCATGTTTTTTCAACTTGATTTACCTCTGAAACACTATCCTCTTCGCTCTCCGACGAGTCTGCCATAAAGCGTGGCTGCAACTCGGAAAAGGTTTCGGTCTCTGATTTCGTGGGACTGGAGTTCGAAGACTGGGGAGTCGACGACGTCTTTCCAATGTCGTGGTGAACGCTTGCTGATTTCTCGTGCTTCTGACTATCCGAGGTCGTTCCTTGTGCTACATTCTGCATCTTTACCTTCCAGATGAATCATATGATACTAAGGTATCGTTCCCGTGTCGTGAAACACACACAGAACACTTGCTTTTCAATAATAATCTTGAGCACGATCGCCGTCATTCACGTAAGCTAACACCCGCCATTTCTACTATGGCCGACATCGAGCCTCCCGGATGCCTCTTCGACCATCTATATGATTTCATACGATTCGTCGTGCCATCTTTCGTTTTCTACGGCGGGTAATTTCGATTTATTTCTTTTCCTTTTTATGTTCATTGTTTGATAGTAACATATTTTAAAGAAAATGAAAAATGTACGAGCGTAAAGTGGTCCGAATTTTGTTTTCCTTTCCTAGTGCACTCTTTTCCTTTTTATTTGCACACGGTTTACGATTAAATAGAAATAAATATGTACACACATACGCGCGCGCGTGTGTGGTGTGTGTGTGTGTGTGCATATCACGGACACATACCATGTATACGCACATACACGAAATATCGCAACCTAACGTAATATAACGCATGATAATTATTTATATACAATTTAATTAGTTTTGTTGTAAAGTGACAAAACAATACATCAGTTAAAAGATACGATGGTGGGAAAAATGCGTTTTTTATTCAAACATATCAACAAAGCGGTACTGATTTATAAAAATGATTCAATATCGATTTCTAACGCAGAACATGGTATATTCAAATCAAATCTTGAAATTACATCTGGATGTAAAACTCCCATCTTTCCGATCACTTTGCCGTAGCATAGTATTTCCGCGCAACGATGGGGAAAGAAAGTGGGATCTGAAAAGATACAACCATACACATCTTGCATCTTCTCATATTTTTGAATAATTTTTACGATAAAATGATCTTGCACATGATGTTTTACCATCAACAGCGTGAAGATAATATCCCTGATCGTTTTTGTTAGCATTCCATGGCACTTCCAACACTTGTAACATTCTATCTAGCAAGCCATGAATTATCTCAAAACCATCCGACTTGTTACAATATACAGCGCATATGTGTCGATTATTACGTGCACCAACTTCCACATTGTTATCTTTCAATATAACATCTGAAACTTCGAATAACTTGTGTGGAAGGGGCATCTTTTTGTTCGCAGCTAGCGTCTTCAACAATCCAGGTAGAAGTGTAGTACGTGCAACCTGTAACACAATGTAACGTCTTAGAAATTAGAATACAAACTTTCTTTCTTATCTGAAATGTAATATCAGTGAAATTTCTGCATACCTGAAATTCTAATGTTTTAGGATTCGATATATGAATCGCCGGTATGTTTGTCAGTTCGTAGCCTAATTTATCCGCTATATCATCTCGCGAACACTGTAAATAGAAAGACGATTTAATAGTAATTATAATTATAGCTCGTGCAATTTATAAAACTACCGGTAAGTGTTTCACATACCAATGAAAAAGTGAACGCTTCTGTGAATCCAGCACAAGCCAATTCTATGCGTAATTGATCGGATAATTTATTAAGTGGAAACTAAATTTAAAATACAAAAAGAAGATATTACACACTATAATTTTCGTTCTTATATAGCTGTTAAGAATTAAGCTTGGAAATCGATAGAAATTATTTTTACCTCTTCCGCGATGGTAGATAAGTGCGGTATAGTTTTCTGAATATTATTATACCCATATGCTATAGCAATATCTTCATAAATGTCGCATGCATGCAACACATCGTGCCTTGTGGGAGGCACTTGAACGTGCAATTTACTATCGTTTATAATGGACGTTTTCAGTGACATTCTAGAAAGTAGATTAGCTAATTCTTCCGCAGTTTGTTCTATTCCGATATACTTTATTGCCTTTTTACAATTAATTTCTTCAATTCGATATTTCAAATTGGGATAATGGAATACTTGTTTATCAGGATATATGACTTCCACCATTTCTATTGCATATTTTGTTTTACAATACTGACTAAAAGTACAAACAATTGTATCCAACACTACTTTTGCCTAAAAATTTTCCCAGCTTAGCTATCGGTTCACGTATTATAAATATAAAAAGAATATTAGGTTTATGCTTACTTTCGTTAAATCCGTTGCGGTACACTCGATTAATATATTTTTAGTATCGAGCGTGATTTTTGAATGATCACCATTAATAATAGGTGGAAGAGATAAAATGATTCCATTTCTGTCCTGTACAATGGGATAGACTGGACTATCTTTTATAATATGGAGATACTGCTTCAATTGTACATGATTCTGAAAAACAATTCTTCGATATAGAAGTCTTCCTAAGATATAATCTACAATAAAGGTATATTAAAATTTGAAAAGATGTACAGAGTATAAATTTATAATTTCTTCTCCTGTATACTCCTTATCTTGATTAAGTGGTTTGAAATAAATGTCAGCTGGTGATTTTGCATCATATAGAAATGGACCTTCTACGGTATCTAAATCATGAGTTCCAACTGATACTAAAGTTCGCTTTCTACCTATATTCTGATGTAATTTTTCTTGGAGATCGATAAAACTATCGTAGGAATCCTTTGTCAACGTAACATCGCGTAATACAGCTGCAACAATATGCCCCCTCACTTTTAGGCACTAAAATATATGATAAATTTCCTTTTTTGTAGAATAAAATTTATCCAGCTCTCCTCTTTCCAATAATAACGATAATAATAATAGTTTAAGTGGTCTCACCTGCTTTGTCATAATAATCTTTTGTACATTTGTAGTTGGTAATATTGCCATGTACCGTGGTACATCCAATCTACATGAAACAAATTTTTTAGATGAACATAATTTGTACTTAATATATACATATATATATATGTATATTAATATATGTGTATATATATATATATATATATATATATATATATATATATATATACATATATATACATATATAGAATAGACATATTAATGAAGTAAATTATCATTATTTTTATGGACTTGTATAATGCATATGTATGAAAAAAAAAATGAAAAAAGATAATATAAAGATAAAAAGCAAAGAAACTAAATACCAAATATACATACTGCTTTAAAAATATAAGAAGTCCTCGAGTTAAACCCTCTAAGCATAATAAGTCATATCTGTTTGCCGGTATATCAATTTTATATATAACTTCTTCCGATGCTTCTGTGTTATCATCTAAACCTTGTTCCTTTATTATCATTTGTTTTTCGGTTGTCTAAAAATTAAAAGTTATTTGTATTATTTTTAGACAACAACGTATGGTTTTAATTTAGGTGTTTCATACCACTTCGTCCAATTCCAAACCGAATTTGAAGCATAGGTTTTGGAACTCGTCATCCGCTAGAATCGTATTATTAAGACAGATTACTTTATACACATTATATTTAAAGACTTTGCTATCACATAAAGTCACACAAGAAATTATACAATATAGAAGAAATAATGTAATTATTTAAAGCAGTCGCTCTTTAAATATTCATAACTTACAATATACTTTGCCTAAGGTTTTAAACAATAATTCACGCTTGATATTGATAGTCGGCATTTTTACACAATGTGCGATTTAACAGTTTCGACGTGTTATTACTGAGATAACACGATGTTTTATTTCATAAATAAATTTTTTGAATATTTTTAATATTATAAATCATAAAAGGTTACGACAGTTAAGCATAGGTTAGAACAACATATGATGATTAAAGGAAGAATCTGAGGTTAGAGCGAAATTTACATACTAGAGAGCAGCATCGTAAAATGAAATAGAAGGTCCCTGCCTTATCGCTTTAACATTCTCAGTACCAAAGTTCAAATTGTGCAAAACTAAAGTTCACCAACTATAACTCACTCAAATATGTTGAAACGTTTTATAAATATTTTATAGCTGTTCTACAATTTCGTTCTACTATTTATTTACACTTTTACTCGTGTGAAAAAATACAAATAAACAAAAATAACATAAGGTTTTTACAAGTAATTTACTCATTTTCGTTATGTATAGCGATTTAACACAAAAAGGAACAATGGTATTTGAATATTAAATTTTATTTTTAAGAAAATTATAACGCATTTTAAGAAATTGGACACCTTCCTTTGCATTTTACACGAGAAACATTAGTTTCGTAAAGTACATTATATTAAAGACAATACGAAAAATTGTTATCAAAGACTTGAACAGAAATGACTTCCTCAATGAATCAACGAACTGATCATTCTAAAACAAAATAGAAAACAGAATGTACTACATATTTCATATAGTTGCATCATAATCGTAATATCACAGAATGCTACTTTTTTAACACTTACCCATACAGATAATAGAAGAAGGATAAAAGATAAAATGCAAGTTTACTCCAACCTTCTCTTTGATGAAGCTTCAAAGCTTGAGCGCTCATTATACTAGTTGGATCGTAAAGACCTGGCTTAGACATTACAGGCCTATGATAGTATTGCCATAAATGATATACTATTAGTGGAATATTTAAGAGCAATGAGAACCATTCTCCACTTATTAAGAATAGAATGTTGATTAAAATGTGCAATCCATACTCTGGTATAACTAGCTGAAATACAAGTGTAGTACCTTTTCAATTTTGTTTGAACTGTTCTTTATTGATTTTGCAAAACTAAAAAGTTCATTTCAGAGTCTTACCGAATTTAAGCTATTACATTGTTCAATAGGATTTTTATAGCCAGTCTTTAATTCATCAAATGCTATAACCTGAAAAATATAATGTCTTTAATTAAAAACGTATCATATTATATTAGAAGCACCGAGGTTAGAAATAGTCCAAGTTAAACAAACGCCTAGACGTTGTTATTTTATCTGAAAGATAGTTATAGTTATCGTAATTTATAAATGGCACATACATGAAATATTGCAAAAAATATTAAAAAGGCGTCTATAATTAAAGCCACGATGTATGAAAAAGCGGCTAAACTGAACGCCATTGTAACAATAACTCTACACGATGGTAGGGTCAAATAGTTCGACGCGTATATGTAGATCAAATTGATTTACAAATTAAGAATTGTAAATTAAGGATAAGTATACACGTGGTATATCAACCTATCCTTTTTTTCACGTTTGTTGGACAGATGCACTTTGAACGTTGCCATTGTAGAATGCATTCTAATTTCTATTTACAGATTTAAGTAAGCAAAAATACAGCTTGTTAGCAAAGGATTTTATCAAACTCGATGCATACACTGACAATGAAAAGTTGTAAGATAAACACAGGCCTGCAGGTAGATATAAAATATACTATTTCCTTTTATTAAGTTGTAGAGTAAATATTTTTCTTGGGCAGTTTGTCGAAATATTTTTAGGCAACATTTTCGTTACGTTAAATTTGTTTTCTACATTCAGAAATGTTAAATTTACATTTTTCATAATGTATTTATTACTTAAATCACACGTATAATGAAGAAACAATTATGAAGAAATTGCATTGAGATATTGCACAAAATTAGAGCGATAAAAAGAAATGAAGAAAAAGAAATTTATACTTGCATGTTTTGATCTAGACGATTTACTTAAAGAAAAAGAATTTCCAAAGGGATATCATTTATAATTATAATTATATTTTATTAGATGCATCCTATTAATATTACATATATATTACGTTATAAACACTTCAAATATAATAATTATCATATAATTCTTGTTAATGCTTCAGCTCTATGTGTATGTTTCAGTTCTGTTTCGAATCTTGTTACCAATCTTTCTTCTTCCATATTGTTCCATTGATTGTTACCATTTGCTAATACTTTCTTTTTAGGCCGTAACGTATGCCGAATATGCTCGTAATGTATATCAATTTCCTTAAATGTATTTAACAAAAATATTCCAATTATTATAGTGAGAAAGCCACAAGCTGAACCCAAAATATCTTCGATGCTCATATTTTCCCATTCTCGGAACGATATAGCAGATGCGATTATTACTAACGTAGAAAAAAATACGTAATAAATTGGCGTTACATTTGTAGTATCGAATAAGTCGAGCGATCTGTTTAAGTAATTCAGTTGCACACTAACACAGATTATAACGCTAAATAAGAAACCCCATGTTAACCAATTTGTGAATCCATTACTAAGCCCAGCAATAGTTTCCTTTAATGCCAATCCTAATCCCTTACAACTCATAACGGTCAATGAACCGACCAATGAACACAAAAGAATATATACCATGATATTTTCTTTTCCATAAGCAGGACCGAAATAAAAAATAATCAAAAGAGTGCATATTATCACAATTAAAATATAAACAATGTATCCTGGACCTTTAACTTTATCTAGCAATTCGTTTAATGTATTAATGTCTTCTCCTTTCGGAGCATGAAGTATAAGAACTGTAGAACCCAAAACACATAAAAGACAACCAACCTAGAACATAAATATCTATTATGTAGCTTTTTTCATTGCAACCGGCATAAATTTGATCACATATAACGTTTCATCTAATGTTATATAGCTGTAAATGTAATACAACCTTTCCCAGCAGATTAAGCTTTTCATTCAAGTATCTCGATGCTAAAATCGCAGCTACCAAGACACTGAGTGCTCCTAACGGGGTAACCACCGAAGCTGGTATAAATGTATAAGCAGCGAAATTAATTGCTTCTCCTATTGCCACTTTAATGCAAATAATATTACTTTTCGTAATACTTGGAGCACATATACAGCACGCAAATATTTTCTGGTTTACGTACTTGAAAGAAGACCAACCCACCATATCCATTCTTCCAAATATCCAAATCCTCCAGACGAAGCTCGTAGTGCACCGCATCTTTGAAGACGGTTCAAGGCTTTTTTTTTTATAATAAAACTAGCACCTATATAATTAAAATAGTACGTAACAATTAACGCGAATGGTTTTTCGAAATCGTTAAACGACGACTAACCTATAAAACAGTTCGAACTAATTGCCAATCCTAAACCTATGTAAAAATTTGTTATATCGTGTAATTTTGCATCAACCATATCTTTTGTTGTAGTGCTGAAGCTTAGACTTCAATTTTTCAAAGTAAAATATTTATTATTTGTTAGCGAAAGTCAATTTGTATTAATTTTTCAATACAAATAAAATCAATTAAATGTTTACACATTTTCTAAACGTCAGAATAAAATTTTCTACTATTGTTTACACTGATTTATTGAGAACAGATTCGAATAATCATTTTAATTCCAAAATAGAAATATAACGTCCACATTTCGCGCTCATGCGAATCAGCCACGAAGTCCACGCTTCGTTACCCTCATGCGAACCCTCCTTTTAAAACGAGAAGAGTCGCTAACGATTACGCAAAAAATTTTACACAGATATGAACACTAATTTCCTTTATTAATAATATTGTACAGTATGATATATTTAAAAATAGTCGGGAATGTGTAGGGCCACAAGATATTCCTTGCATTCCTATGTAGTTTCACCTTCTTTGTGGTTTTTCTTTAGCTTTCGTAGATAAAATCCCCTTGGAAAATCTCCCTGTTTCTAATCGTTAGAGTCAGATTTCGAAACTCTTGTTAATTATCGGATAAAAATGACATGTCAGATTCAATTCGCATTGAGCAAGCAGTTCGTTCGCTTTCCTCATTGACGACGCTGCGACTTTATCTTCTACGCCGCAGTCGGTATATTACCGGTAATTAATTTTTCTACTAACTTACAATCTCAGGGCCTACGTTGAAATTACAGATGTGCTTCTAAGGAAAATAGTAGAAAGTAAAAGTTTCGCTACAATCGTTCGTTCGGTACTTGTAATTCACGGTGGGTGCATAGGTGAAGAAAGAGGCATAGTCAGACGCAGACGTACGGACCGCGTGGACGAAATAATTTCTGATCTTTGTGTATTCACGCCCCGTGGCATGGGTTAGTTGATTTATATTTTATTTCTATCATGGGAAAATCACGAGACGTAACGCTACATCCCATGGGCCTCCCGTGAAGAAAAAGAAATGTAACTGAACAAGGCCAAGTCACGGTAGGTTAGATTAGATTAGGTGTCGAGGACCAGTCGGGTCACGAATTTTTACCTTCCATTGTTTTGTTCAGACATACGTATGCAAGGTCAACGCGGACCATGGCGTTGTAGGTCGGTAAAATACCAATCGCTGATGATGTACCGACTATAGTGTAAAAACTAAAACCGCAGCATCGTTAATGAGAAATGGCAACACCGATGTGACGAGGCCTGCCACCTTAATGCGAGTTAAATGCAACGCGTGATTTCGTGCCTGATAATTAGCAATATTCGAGGATTCCAAAAATAACAATTAGGATTTTAACACTGGTTTAAAGATTTAACAAAAAACAGTTTAAATAATTTAAATATCTTTTAATAGTAGAACAAAGCAAAATAAATGTAACTAAAAGATGCAATGGCTAATCTAGGACTTAAACTAGAGAGCAAAGCTCGTAACTTAAATTTAAAACGACGAAGCGCACGAACGATCCAAAAGTCGGAAAATGCGTGAAAAACAATTAGAGTACGTTAAATTCCTCATCTTATATTACAAGTACGAGCTATATTTAAATATGAAGTAAAACTATGATTATGTATAGACTTGTATCATTTAGTTTGTTATCGATTGTACATGGAACTAGAAAGGGTGGATTCACATAGTAAGTTTGTAGGAGCGCGGAATGCGAACGTCACAGTAAGCATTATAATCACATGTACGTTTTCTTGTTATTCTATGGTTAAATGCAGCAATGGACGCTTGTCCGTACACATATGAAATGAATTAACGGCTATAAACTGGGTAATAAGGTAAAATTGCAAAAATTTACAACTGATATAAAGGTGTTACATGACCTCTTACTAAACACGAATGTACTGTGCGAAGGTACACCTGAAGTGTATATGAAAAAAGAAAATAAAACAGGAAAATTCGTCGATAATATTGTAACTTCCATTTGACTGTTAAATTATAAATTTAATATACATTACATAACTTGATCTGAGATTTAGATCAACTAATACTGTGGCATAGTAAAATAATCTCATAATTAATGTCCCTGACTTACATTCAGCCCCATTTTATAAGTAACTATTGTATCACAAAGATTAATTATTCCATCGATATTTGTTGGTAAGTAATAAAGCGACGAAGCACACAGTACCAAGAGAAAATATAGGCCAATGTAATAGAAATAGAAGTACCGACATTTAAAATTATCGAATGTTGTAACAAAACGGAATTGACATGTTGAAGTATTACCAACAGCCTTGTTTATCGACAAGTAGAGTTTTTAATATTTTCTGACAAAGCAATCTCATTGTATGAGTAGGAACTGTGGAGGCATATAATATACAAAGTATATGATCTCCGTGTTTAACCGCGTAACATTTGTGATACTCGGAACATAAATATGTTTCCTTTACACCGATAAATTTCCAACTATCACTTATTGTTCCATAATCTGCTTCGGAAGATAATATGAATGTCTCTACAGCTTGGTGATAAAAAGTTCTCAGTATATCCAATCTGTGTGAACCGCTGATGCGGTTTTTTGCATATTGGGTATTCTTGCCTAGTATAAACTTTTGCACCTTGTAATTTGCTAAAAGAAATCTAAATGCATAAAAGAAGGGGAAAGAAAAGATATATTTTAACAAACGAACGTTAATAGTTATTTTTCACTTTTTGTTAGGTTATTTAAAAAAAATATATCTACTTATATTACCCAAGTGTTTCTGAGTCCAGATTTATAGATGCAGGTAAATTTCGTGGATAGCATTGTTCCGTGTTATGTAAAACATCGATACTATTTTTCCAACATTGTACAGCGAACCTTTCGATCTCCGACAAGTCTGGACTTGGTCCGCATAACGCTAGTACTTGAATTTCATTGACCAACGTAACAGATACTAGTCTAAAAGCCACCTATACAGTCTCTCGTGATAATTTAAAATTATATTTTTGAATAAATCCAACTAAATCATGTCAGATTAAAGGTCTGTTTGAAAGTTTTTCTTGTAAATACTTACATTTGGACTTTTATAAGGTAAAAACACTGGAATGTCCCATGTTGTATAAGCATCTTCTGTATTAACAGCTATTATTAATAATTTTCTTTCTATAGGATTTAAGCTCCACCATCCTTCGGTGGCTATTGCTAAACATCCATGTATTAAAATGCACCCGTATATAGAATCCAAACATTCCACGTAACCTTCTAAACAAGTCTTAAATATATTATTACTTAATATGTGAAAAACTTTTTAACACGTTGACGCCGGCGCCGATATTCTGGGTTTTCTCTGTTAGGCGGCGTTTGAATGCACGGTCTGCTTCGTGGGGCGATGCAGCGTTAGATTATACTGTTCAACACGATTTTTGCGCAGTAATACCCACTAGGTGATTCTTATAAATCTCGACAAGCTAAAAACGAATCTGAAATCAGTGTGACCCACCGTGATGCACGCCGCCTCACGGGACAGACACGTGTGACCCACCGGTGATGCACGCCGGCGTCAACGTGTTAAATGAAAAATTTTCAATTACCTGAAGCAAATTATTCTCTTGACACATTATACACTCTGTCATATTGATAATGTCCGTTTTTGAACAAATTCCATCTCCGATATCGAGACATTGTAACAAACTATCAACAATTGGACTACATAAACGCATGTCTTTTTTTAATTTTTCAATATTTTTCGTAGTTTTCAGATCTTCAATACCGACGAACAAAATCATCGCGCCAAAAATAGCATCGAGAAACTTATCTAATACGTATTTGGTAATTCCACTTGCTATAACTATTAAAGTAACACTTTGCTCGAACTCTTTCCACATGATTGTGGTATCGGGTGAATTTGCGTTTAAAAGTTTGACATTTTGCGATTTGAGAAACATATGTATTCCATTTAGAGACGCTATTTTAGAAAATGTCATCTGTAAACGTTGTAGAAAGAAATTTCTGTCCTTAATTAGGTAAATTTATATTATAGTTTCGTTTAAAAATATAAATGTTACCGTATCTCCTTCTCCTTTCTGACGAGAAAACAAAGGAATACCCCCAGTAGAGGTTAAACACATAACATGAACTACCATAATAACACTTTCCTCGTTTTTCAGAAGGATTCTAGTAAAATGATTAATGATACGTGTATCTTTGTTGTTTTAATTCGTTGAATTACATACAAATATGATTGTTTTCAAAGATAATCAAATTTAACGGTAAGATTAATTTATAAATACGGTACTGCACTGTGTCTGACAATTTGCTACAAGTATATCAAATTTGATTACTATAGATTATGCTTTAGCATATTCAATTTTTTTATCGATGCTCTTCGTTTAAAGTTCATTGACATTCATATTTTATCTACGTAATTACTGGTGTGTAATTCCTCGTACTATATGTCACATAAATTAATTGTTTACAGAATTGTATAAACGTAAAGGCAGAGAAGAAAATTTTCTCTTAGAAATTAATATCGATAGTAACATTAACGTAAACCGTGACGTTAATATATATTTGCAAGATATAAATTTTGCTTTACAAATGAAAATTCGTACGATAAGTTAAGCATATCTCTGTATCACTTGTATTTTACCCTAAATTACATACGAACTGTCTGGTGTACAACAAACATTGGGGTTTAATTAAACAACAGATATTCCTTTCTATATGTATAGTAACATGTTTTAATGCTAACGTATACTGTAAGAAAAGCGCAAAGTGCTGCCAATCATAGTACGAAAAGCGTAAATATAATAAAAATAAATGAATTGTGTCAGCAATTATATGATTATGATAATTACATCTTCAATATTCTTTCTACGTAAATAATTACAGAGGAATGATAATACATATATTTCAAATTAGAATAATTTAATTGTCGAACTATTTACATTGTCAATTATAATTTTCAATTCGGAATGGTGTTTCATAGATTTTAAAAGATTCATATAAACGGCGAGAATTTCAAAGTTGCACATGCTATTCATTTTACAGTAAGTAGTAATAGGTAAAAACATTATAAAATGGATTTTATACAATGCACAATTCTTGTTTCACATTTTGTTGGTAAGTACGCTATGTGGAAACGCAGTGGATTGATCAATTTCGTGATTTAATCATCGAATGCATAGTATTCTTACAAAGATTGATAAAAGTTGATTAAAATGTAACGAAAGTATTTCGATTGGATATAATTTGATAATGCGTGCAACATGTGTATTTGTTTTCATATATTTACAACAAAGAAGTATAGATAATGAAAAATATTGGTTTTTCGATTAAACGTATGTAAATATAACGCCGGTTAATATTACTTTAATTCTTCCTATCGCGTTTTAATCCGATTTTATTTTCATATTACAAAAAGTATGGCATATAATCATTGTTTTGTGTGTGCCGCGTGGTTTCGCGTGCGCGCACGCGCGCATCTGTAAATGATATAATTATAAACTGACTGCATATATGATAACCGAAAAATAGTAAGATTAATGTGAATAATTTTGATAAATTTCTATCTTGAATTCGTGTATTAAAATAAGGATGTTGTATAAAATAAATTTGATAAGCGTATTAACGATATTGATTTAATAGGAAGGATTTAGTTTTTAAAAAGACCCGAGAATGTTTTAACAAAGAGGTATTTTTATATAGATTTTCTTATTGTTTGAATACAACCGTTCACGAAGACCGTGAAAGTATTAAAGATATAAGACTGATTAGAGAAAAGGCAAAAGAAAAATTGAAGAGTAGATATAACTGATCTTCGGTAGATTTAAATATCGTTAATTAACATATGTGGAAAATATGTATTAAAGGGAAAAATAGGAGCGATTGATGTAACGTTGAGATTCATTTAGCACGAAGGTATTTGTAAATGGATAAAGAAATTTTTACACGCTAAACCCCTTCTAAATGTAGCTTTTCGAAAAGGAATCTTTCATTTTCTCAGAGAAATAATAAACAGTATCCATGAAATGTACCATGTATTAATTACGAAGAGCAATTTGTTTTTTCGCGCACGAACTTGGTGTATACCGTAAATTACGAGAAAGAGTGTCAAGTCGGTGTAGGAATGTGGCACTTCAAAATGGCTGCCAGTTACTTTAGTAATTTACGGCTGTACCTTTCTTTGTTGTTGCTGAAGTAATTAGGACTGTATATCGGAACACCGTAGAATTAGTTTTAAGGGAAAATAGTGAATTAAAAGTTGTACGTGCACGTTATCCTCGTCACATGGGTTTTGTGGAAACGTGAGAATAGAATATGCTTTAAAGTCATTCTCTCCTGATTGCTGTTTCAGTTAAAGTTATTTCAAGAAAATTCTTAACCAATGTTTTCCTATTTTTGAAAAAAGTGTGTGCTATCTAAGATCTTTTTACGTAGAAAGGACATTTTGGATCGATCCGTCACACATCTAACAAATAGGTTAGATTTTCGATCGATCTCAGTATCATGTAGGAAGATACGGTTTAAAACTATTTGCGAGATTACATATGACTCTGTTTGGATTTGATGATGCGAATTTCCAGATAAAATGTATCTCCTACGGAATGACGGATAAGCGAGAAAAATGAAGATTATAGAAGATTAACGAGATCTGTTTAGAAACGAATAATATATTTTGACATTTAACGATTTGTTAATGTCAAAATTATTCGAGTGTTGTGTCGAATTAGAAGTATTGGATTTGAGGAATTGTTAATTAGAAATGGGCATTGTTTCTGATGTATCGAATCATGGCATAGCATTGCCACTGCAATGACAGTAGAAAGAATCTATGTGAAAAGTTACTAACATCGAACCAGTTCCACAAGTGTCACGTTAGTACATTCAGTAGGATCCTGATATATTGTTTTTGTATAGCAGAATTAATTACTATTAAGCTGCAGATTGGGTAATTAATTGTACGGTTGGATAAATGTGAGATAGTATCTAAAAATTTGCCAATATGGCTATAGTACCTGTTGCCTTTATGAACCGTTACATATAGCAAGCTAAATACAGTAAAATCATGCTGTAAACCCTTAACGATATTGTGAGAAAATAACTTGGTATTATGTTTTAGATGTATGTATATATATATATATGTCACAGCCGGATTAAAGCTAGGTCTGAGAGGGCCTAGCATGGGCCACTATGAATCCACCCGCAGTTAGCAAATCGAGCACTCGTGGCTCTGGATATCATCAAAAGGCATTGGCTGAAATTCGCAATTCTTTGCTACCTTTTGCAAATATTGGAGGAGCAGGCGAAGTGGGTTCGAGTGCTGCTAGTACTATATCTACTTTGTCGACAACCAGCGGTATCAGTTCTGCTTCAGGGCTTAGCGGTCTTTCCGCAGCTTCTGGTTCTACTATCGATAAATCCGACCAGCGACAACTATTAGCCCAACTATTAGCTATGGGGTACTCTGAGGTATGCGTATCGTTATAAATTTTTATAAAGTTATCATTTACCGATTTAAGTATGGTTAGTATTAGTTAATAATCCTATACCCTCTGTGTATAGGAAATGGCATTACGCGCGTTGAAATTAGCTGGTTGGCGTCTAGATACGGCCATAGAATTCTTGAAACAATCTCAGGGAGAATCTTTAAACGGACTCGGTAAACTGAACAGCAAGTTAATAAGAAAACCTAGCTTGGAAAGAGAGTTGAGTTTACAACGAGGCAGCCCTGCGTTAGACAGTGGAGCAGGAAGTTCACGATCCGATAGTCCGCGTTTAACGGAGCTCAGCCCACATCCGCAGTTGAGTCGACAATATTCTCCAAGTAATTTCGTAGAACGAGAACCACCTCCTCCCCCACCTCCTAGATGTAGTTCGACGCCACCACCGCCACCACCGCCTCACGCTCCGTACAATCAGCCAAATGTACCTACGAATATGCAACAAATGCTGAAGCGTATGTCTCCTGCTCCGGTCGTACCGACACGGCCACCTCCTACCACGCCTGGTAATACTGGGCCAATTTCAACCTCGGTCAGTCTACCGCAAAGAGGTACAAGTCCGGTGGCGAGCTCGAATAGTAATACAAATTGCCGTCAGCCAATGATCGTTCAAAATGGTCCACAAGTACAACAGCAACTTTCTCAGCAGATACAGGCTCTCAGTATTTACCAGACAGGTAATAGCAATACTAATACTCAGGTCGAACCACCACCTCCGTATCCCATAGTTTCTTCTTCGTCGGCTGGTCCGGTACAACCACCGTCTTATAGCGCGTCCATGCAAAACAGGCAGAGCCCTACGCAGTCGCAACAGGATTATCGGAAAAGTCCATCCTCTGGTATCTATTCGGGCCCAACGTCGGCTGGTTCTCCAAGCCCGATAACCGTTTCGGCTATGTCCCCAAGCACGCAAGCATCCATGGCCAGACCGACTCCGTTGCAAGCTTGGGGCGCTAGACAAGCAAAAACGCAACCGCCGATCATTATGCAATCCGTCAAAAGTACTCAAGTACAAAAGCCCGTCTTGCAGACGGCGATCGCGCCGACATCTCCGCAACCGATTTCTACCACTAGTAACACACCACCGCCACCACCGTCTTACGCATCCTCTATTCAACAGAAGCAACAGCAACAACCACAACAGCAACAACAGCCACAGCAGCAGCAGCAGCACCAGCAACAACAATCTTCGCAGCAGCAGCAATCTTCGCAACAGCCACCTCCTGCATATCCGCCTGTGAATAACGTTGGTACAACCATTGCGAACAGTATGAACGTAGGCGTTTCCGTAGGCGTACCTACTACAGAACCACCGAGTTACGCGACCACCATGCAAGCCTTGGCGGCGCAACGAGGTATACACCATCCGGTTCCTCCACCCCCCTATGGAACAACTACCATAGAGGATTCTAGCGGTATTTCAACGATGGAAAATAGTACGAATCTTCGATCATCGCCAATCGGTTTACATCCTCCGTTGCAAAGGAAATATTCACCGGCAGACGGGTGCCAACATCCGGCAGAAGCGCCGCCTTTACCTCCGGTAACTTCTACGTCTATACCACAGAGGTCCAATAACAATGGTGGTAACAACGGGAACGTCAGTGGCAACAGCAATAGTAGCGGTGGTGGCAGTGGCGGCGGTGTCGGTGGCGGTGGCGGTGGCGGTGGCGGTGGCGGCGGCGGCGGCGGCGGTGGTGGTGGCGGTGGTGGCGGTGGCGGCGGTGGCGGTGGCGGTGGTGGCGGCTGTGGCGGTGGCAGTGGCGGTGGTGGTAATGGTAATGGCAACGGCAACAATAACAATAATAACAACAATAACAACAATAATCATATGACAGAGAATAACGGAGCGAAGGGGGCTGGTTCTTCGCCTTCGTCTTACAAGATCAAGCATCAATCTCCGATTCCCGAACGCAAGCATATGAGCAAAGAAAAAGAGGAAGAACGCAGAGACTGCAAAGTTCGCAACTATTCCCCACAGGCGTTCAAATTTTTCATGGAGCAGCATGTTGAAAATGTGTTAAAGTCACACAAGCAACGATTGTATCGTCGGCTTCAATTGGAAACGGAAATGGCCAAGATAGGGCTTAGCGCAGAGGCTCAGTGTCAAATGAGGAAAATGTTATCGCAGAAGGAGTCGAATTACATTCGATTGAAACGAGCAAAAATGGACAAATCGATGTTTACGAAAATCAAACCGATCGGAGTTGGGGCATTTGGAGAAGTGACGCTGGTTAGAAAACTGGATACTAATCAGTTTTACGCCATGAAAACCTTAAGGAAAGCGGATGTACTAAATCGGAACCAAGTTGCCCATGTTAAAGCCGAAAGAGATATATTGGCCGAGGCTGACAACGAATGGGTCGTGAAGCTTTACTATTCTTTTCAAGATAAGGACAATTTATATTTCGTTATGGATTATATACCCGGCGGTGATTTAATGTCGTTGCTGATCAAATTTGGCATTTTCAAAGAACCTTTGGCAAGATTTTATATCGCCGAGTTGACGTGCGCGGTAGAAAGTGTTCATAAGATGGGATTTATTCACAGAGACATTAAACCGGATAATATTTTAATCGATCGAGATGGTCATATCAAATTGACAGATTTTGGGCTATGTACAGGATTTCGTTGGACTCACAACTCGAAATATTATCAGCAAAACGGTAAGAGTGTCGCTAGAGTATTACATAGATAATATAATATCAGAGAAAAACAAAAATAGGGAGCGTAATTGCAATGATACAGGACACGGGAAACAGGACTCGATGGATCCTGCTGACGATTGGAACAACGAATGCCGTTGCATTCAGTTGAAGCCTTTAGAACGTAGAAGGCACAGAGAACATCAGAGATGTTTGGCGCATTCGTTGGTCGGAACCCCAAATTATATCGCACCGGAGGTACTACAAAGGACGGGATATACCCAGTTGTGCGATTGGTGGAGCGTTGGTGTAATTTTGTACGAAATGTTAGTTGGTTCTCCACCGTTCCTGGCCAATACTCCAGCAGAGACGCAATACAAAGTAAGAAAATTTCACTCGTATCGCATCGCTTATATACCAACGAGTATAATATCAATCGTATCATAGGTTATCAATTGGGAAACGACTCTGCACATCCCGAAGCAGGCGAATCTCTCTACCGAAGGTATGGATTTGATATTAAAGTTATGCGTGGGTGCGGATCGTCGGTTAGGTAAGAACGCAGATGAAGTAAAGAATCATCCATTTTTTGCAAGTATCGACTTCGAGAAGGGATTACGTCGGCAAGTAGCACCTCACATACCTCGAATACAGTATCCTACCGATACCAGTAATTTTGACCCCGTGGATCCTGATAAATTACGAAACTCGGAATCATCCGATTCCAACAAGTCCGACGAATTATTAGATAACGGCAAACCGTTTCATGGTTTCTTTGAATTCACTTTTAGACGCTTCTTTGACGATGGTGGTGGTCCTGCGTATCCTAGTCGAATCAGTTTGGACGATAATGACAATCAAGGTCCTGTTTACGTATGACAATAGGTTTAGATGTTTTTGCATTAGCCAAGTCGAAGATGATGTAATCTTTCGCATGTTTGATCGGAAAAGTTGTTGTAAATATTGTTCGAAAGAGTCTCTTTTGAATCGACGAATAGTTAGAGTAATGTGAATCGCAAAAATGTTTGTTCAATCGTCAACGAACACACACATGCCGTACTAAGTTTTATACCAGGAGGAGAAAAAGAACACTGGTCGTACATAAAAACGGAAACCCTCGCGCTTGTTCCTTAATTTTGATAACATATCATACTCGTTTGTTTTCTAACTTGTGTTTTTTTCTTTTTCTCTTCTATTCTTTTTCTCATGCTGTTTTGATATAATCGCAAAATTGTACAACGAATCATTTTTTTTCTTTTTTTCTTTTTTCATTTTTTTCCCCTTCAAAAAGTAAATTTTTAACCATTGGAAATTAACGGTATTATACGATACTACAGGATATGAAATTACGTATCTAATCGTAAAACTTAAATTTATGGGCATTTATTATGTTCTTATGGGGTATAATTACTTATAGAATTTTATTGACAAAATGTGATGTAAAATATCTTAAAATTACTTAGTAATCGCCAGCGAATTGCGGTAAGAAAATTTACAAATAAGGTACCACGTATACACGTATATTCAAGGAAAGTTCACTTTTGGTGAGACGTATCTATTTTTCAATATAATAGTTACAAATATGATGATTTATCGAGAAAAAGGAAAGGAAGCGATCGATGGCTAGACAATATACTCTCTTACATGGTATGTTTATTAAAGAAAAGATATTGTGCTTGCCATTTTCATTGGTATCGGCACTTGTGCCTATTGGAAACGCGTGTTTGTATGTTTCAGCAAGTACTGTGATATTGCAGATAATTAGAATAATGCGGCTTTTAAATCTATTGGCCTTATTTAACTTTTTTTTACATCGAACGATTAATAACGACAAATATAATTATTAATGTTAATTATTATTGTATAGATTCTTGAATGAATGTAATGTGTTCATTGCATATTTCATGCAACTTTTAAATGTCAAACCTTTTTCTCTTTCCTTCTCGTCTCGTCTCGTCTTCTCACGTCTCGTCACGTCTCGTCTCGTCTCGCCTTATCTCTTCTCTCCTCTTTGTTTCTCTTCTCTCTTCCCTTCCCTTCCCCTCCCTTCCCTTCCCTACCTTCCCTTCGTTTCCCTTTCCTTCTCTTCTCTTCTCTTCTCTTCTCTTCTCTTCTCTTCTCTTCTCTTCTCTTTCTTCTCTTTCTTCTCTTCTCTTGTCTTTGCCTTGTCTTCTCTTCTCTTCTCTTCTACTCTCGTCTCGTCTCGTCTCTTCTCTTTTCTACTTCTCTTCTTTTATTCTCTATAATTGTAAGAAATGTTGATTGATTTATCGTCGTATCATATACATTTTGCAAATGTTTTTTATACCTTGTTGAATTAATTACAAGTGTATGCAACTTGTGTTGAATTTAATAAATCAGTTTAGATTCAAGGATAAGAGTTGACCAGTTGAAAAATTTTAATCGCATAGGAAGTGCATCGCTAATAAAGTAATTTAGTGAAAATACGAGGAAGTAATGATGATTGTAAGGTCAACCAAAATAACGTATATTTTATTATCTACGTGTAGGTTTCGTAAACATTTCTGTTATAATTAATTTCCTACAAAATAAGAAGCCGTGATTTTCATCGATGCATTATGATCCTAACATCCATCATGTGGATCAATTTTTCCTTTTTTTCTTTCCCTTTTGTTTCGTTTTGTTTTCTTTTTTAGGTCTAACGTTGAATAAGGGAAACTAAATGTACACGATACAGTCGATGACAATATGCTGTTTTACTTTTACAAACAATCAATCCTCTTTTATATTCGTATTTTTTTAATTTACTACACAAAGTATACATCTAAAGTTCAACTAAATAACTGATTTAGTCGTTATACCTTCTTTCTATTGCCAACCTAATACAGGTATATTATATCGATACATACACAGGAGCGACGATAAACAAGTTCATCCTTCGAAGCTGGTATATTGCAATTATTACAATTAACGAACTTATCGAAAGTTAAAGATTTAATCGTTGATGTTACCGATTTGTTGAAAACGAAGTGAACGAACGCCGCGTTATTACATCAATGTACGTATCATGTACAAAGTAAAAATAAGCTACGTTTTTCGTAATATGTCGACGTATTAACGTATCAATGAAAGAAAAGCATTTTCTTCTCTCCTTGATTAATTAAATATTGAATTTTTCAAAAAGTCAACCAGAATTGATAGCTATAAATATGGATATATAGACAAACGATATATAATATGAAAGCAATAACGATCAGTCCCTAAAAAGAGTACATTATCCAAAATTAATAGGAACCTCTTATAAATTTACAGTTTTCTTGATTCTTTCTTCCTTTCTTTCTTTCTTTCCGTTTCATGTTAAGATTGTTTTCAGACTAGATGATGTAATTATTATGAATCTGTGTGCTTATCGTGTGCTGTATGTACCAAAGAAAAAGTAAGTTTTTTATTTTTTTATATAAGACAGACAGTTTGATGGAAAAATACGATGAAAAATTTACTTTACAACAGTTTCAGGTTGTGTAAAGGATCATCTAAACGATACGTTAATAACGATAACCAATAAACGTTTATATACATGTTTTAGAAGATTGCTCGTTTTGGTACATATAATAAATCATGTTTTCTGCAGAAGAAGGTAGACAAAAGCGAAATGAGACGATTGGAAATTGAAGGAGAACGAATTAAGGGAGTTTAAGGAGTTTTCTATTATTTGGAAGAGAAAACATTTTATTGTACATTTTAAGAATTCTTGCAACCAATCGTATCAAAGTTGCTAATATTCCAAAGGTTTTCATTGCTAGTGGAAACAAAGTGGAAAATGAAAGAAAAGTCTTGATTTTGTATACGATGCATTTAAATCAATTATTCACAGACAATCCATTGTTGGAAATTTATATTTAGCAATTTATACAAACGCAAATAAAAAAAAGGGGGAAAACAAAAAAAGAAGGTCAAGTTTACAACAGTCTATGTAAAATCGTCGCTACTTGACGAAAAGATCGAGTATTGTGTTATATCACATTTGACAAATAATGAATACCAAAGGGATTCACTCTTGTTATTGTAAAAGTAATCCTTATATGCTACAATCGCTAATTTTACTCTGTATACATATTCTCTTTTTCTTTGTGTCGTTTTTTTTTCTTTTTATATATCTACCTTTAGCTCGTAAATACGTACGAAACACAGGCATACTATCTATCGCTTTCTAAATTTCACGATATTAATATGAATCTTCAATAAGCTTTCACTGCTTTATCTGTACTCTTAAATTGTAAATTATCAATTACAGAATGGTACAAAACTCGGGGAGAAACATTATTCGTCGCGTGTGTATACACTGCTCGATTATTACGATAAATTAGCAAATATTTTTCAAACACCATGATACATCGCATTGTAGAATAGCTTAGATGAAATGGTAACGTACTCTTATGCGTATGAAACAAATGATGTTTGTAACGATAATTGTATTAACACGTTGAGTATCTTACGTAACTTGACGACTGGACACTTTACAATGCTTATCCACAAGGAATTGTGGAGAGAAGTAAACAGTTAATTTTACATCGTGAAACATAAAGTTTAATACGAAAGTTTATTACTACGATTATTTACATGCAACATTTTATCATGTATTTCACGCAATCTGTTCTAGTTATTTAAAAAGCATTATTTTCGAAGCAAAATTTTCTCATAGTACCAATGAAAACATGTATGTATATGAAGAGTAATAGCAGATATTACTATTTTTGAGCATTTGGCAGTCAACGTGTTAAACTTAAAAATTTAATAATCGACAAGTACCTCTTATTATGTATCGAAAAAAAAATATTTTTATATTATAAAATACATATGTAAATAATAATTTACTTCGATATATATTATTCATATACAGCTATAACGTAATACCCATTGATTTCGTACATGCTAAATTAAGTTCAACTTAGTTGACAAATTATATTGTCATTAAAAGCAGAAGGTTTTGTATTATTGAATTATCTTATAAATTATATCGATTGCAATTACAATATAACATACAGATCTGTTAATTCACATGTTATAGACAAACGATTCTAAATCATAATTGTACATTTTGTAACATCCTTTTATGCTTTGTAACTATACTATAGAGGTTTGAGGAGAAATGAGTTAGATTTTCTAAGGTAGTATAATATATTATACCTTGTATATATTTCTGATAATTATTCTAAATTAAAAATACGTTTAATGCTCAGTTGTTTTAACTTATTTCTCATATCCTATTAAATCGAGTCTTTTTCACTTACTTTTTTTTTTTTAACTACATCAGTTTTAGCTTCACGTTAAATTCTTCTCGAAATATGACGATTTCGATTCTATTGAATCTGAATTATACATTATTCGGTAAGAGAGATTTATTTATTTACTTGAGAAAACTATCGATTTGATAATTAAAGAGATCGTTAGATTCGTTAAAGTTGCACAAATTGCAAATTGTGAACCACTACTATGCAACTAAATTATTGGGAACGAACTGAAAATAAAAATGTCTAGTTTTTGCTTGAAAATGCATATTGCTTGGTCAAATATTAACGATATAAAGCTCTAGGTGAATGTATAAATTTATTATGCTGATCGTTTATGTAACCACATTGATATCTCTTATTCTTTTGGAGTTGCTTTACATGTGCTATCTACGTGCCTGATTTCGTTCAGTTTTTCCTGAAGAAAATCATAAATTTGCTAAGAAAAGGCAGAAGTAAAAATACGAGAGGAAAAAGGAAAACGAACAAATCGAAATGAATCGTGTAAAGAAATTTCTCTCCAGTAAAGAGACTCGAAATTATTTTATGAGGCAAGTTATATAGAATATATGTAAATACATTTACGCAAGCATGCACGTGTGATCCTGTTATTTACTATTCGATGTACATTGAATCAAGAGCGATTTCAACGTATGAAAATCGCATTTCTGTTTTAGCACGCATTTCTGGGGACCTGTAGCTAATTGGGGTATACCAATAGCTGCAATCGCTGATATACAAAGAGATCCAAAATACATCAGTGGAAAAATGACACTTGGTTAGTTTGTTGATTTTACGTTTTCTAATATGTTTCTTATCCGTTCAATTTTTGCTTGAATATACATGGAAGTAGGTAAAGTTAAGCGAAGTTTCTCTGTATTCCGAAACATAATACTGTTTTTGTGTCACTTTACACGCATTCGGTGATTTTGTTGCTATTTTTCTTTCTTTTTTTTTTTATTTTGTTCTTTTAGTAGTTAAACGTTCTACAGAAAATTGGATATCATATAATGTAATTAAGCACATGTATTTCTAGTTTCATTTAGACAAATTCAAGTTCATTACCTGGTTTGTATATTCATTGGAAATATAGTTATGTAATATTAGAATGTTGAGAAATTGAAATATCAATACACATAAGTGTTAGTTACCAAACATATCTGAATTGACAAAGGTGTGTTAAAACAATCAAAATGGTGTATTCATTTTTTTCAGCCTTATGCTTATATTCAGCAATGTTCATGCGTTTTGCACTCAGGGTCGAACCACGCAACTTACTTCTCTTTGCCTGCCATTTCGTTAACGAAGGTGCACAAATTACTCAGGGGACTAGATTTTTAAAATACCATTATGTAAATAAAAATGAATAACAAGGCATAAATTGGATATATATATGATACTTAAATGTACAGATGTTTACAATTGTTTCTTCATTTTATTTCATGTAGTGAACATCGTTACAATTAAGTTGTATAATGAATATCTCCTGTTGTTTCGAATAGGATGAAAGACACTTGTAAATATAGTAATAAATTGTTTTTAAATGTAAATTTAAATACCAAACAATGTAACAAAAGTAGCAAAACAATTTTCTATAACTTATATATAATGAGCATAGTAAATTAGATGGTTGTAAATGTAAACCTATTAATAAATGTATATAAAACAAGTAACATTGAAAGATGTTATAGTATAAGTCTATAGTTATGAAACATTTATTTCCTATTTTCCTATGAATATTGATGATTTCTTTGAACTTATAAAAAGGGCAGGGTAAAATTATGCAAAGCAAAATATGATATAAGCTAATACAAGTATATTTACAATACATTATCATGGTATAAAAAATATAAAATAATTAAAACTGACATTGTCTCAGTGTCAGACTTATCATCAAGTCTAAGTTATATCTGTAAAAAGTACTAGCATGTATAATAATATACGCGAAATATATTAAAATATTTAAAAATCAGAATTCACAAGGTATATAGTTCTTTAAAATTGAGAGATTCATAGGATCGATAATAATAATAAAAAAATAATAAAGTGTTTCGAAATTTAAAAAAAATCTCTTCTAAAATGTACAAGGTAATAGTCACTATTATATATAAACGAACGAACGAACGAACGGACGGACGGACGAGCGGACGTATTATGTACGTAATTTAAATCATAAATTTACGAAACTAAAAGCCTTATCAAGTCTTAATGGACGGCATAATGGTGCGGTGTTACGTTATTACGATAGTTACGAGACTACAATACAGCAAGTTCCCAAACTCTGAATTCAATAATTTATCGAGACAAAATGGAAGAAGATGGTAGAAAGAAAAAATTATACCTTAATATTTCTTTAAAGACAAGTATCTAAAATGATCAAAATTAAAAGTTGAGAGTCGGTACGTAAATCGAACGTTTTCGCAATTTGAATACAGGAACTTCTGTAATATATCGTATTACATCGTTACGAGTTATTTACTTCTTACAAGATAATATAATATTATCGATGTTAATAACAACATTTGATTAACTTGAATCGATGAGGCAGCTGCTAATCGACACTTAAACATGTCATACCTACAAAATGTACATCTATGTCAAGAATAATTGTATATTTGAAAAGAATTCTGTTTTACGTTGATTACCTGGTTTCTTGATCGTTAATTAGATTATTAAATTCAGCTTCTACCAATTGACCATCGTAATACGTAATCAAATCCTCGAACGGATATTCGAAACCTTGCTTGCATTCGCACTTGTATCCACCTGTTTCGAAACCTCTACCGAGAATAGGCACACACTAAATAAAATTTAAAAAAAAAACGGAAAAAACGAAAAAAACAATTAATCGGGAAAACAATGGCAATCCTATCTAAGGAATAAATATCGATATCAAAGAAATTGAATATCTTACGTATGACGTTTTCTTGTCGCATTTATGAGTACCCTTAAACGCATTTGGAGCATAGAATACGTCGTCGCATTGATTGATGTCAAGCTGAAGTAAATCCATGGTCACAGCTACAACACCTCTATAAAGATTTTAATATAAAATGTAATCTTCCTTGTCTCGGTTCTTTGGAATCAAACAGGTTTTCAGTCCTTAGAGAGACTATCTTGCATTCAATTTCTCATGCATATACTATACCTTATTCAGTTGTTCAGGACGAGAGAAATACTTACTTGAATTCCAGTTTCTCTCTCAAGCTGTCCAAACCAAAAAATGGGGATGCATAGGTAATTAGCCATTTCTTCACTTTGCCGTTGCAATCAAAGTATGGAGTTGTCCAATAGCCATGGTTCAGGTTTGCTGCCCTATACAAATGAACGTGTATTCCCATGCATTGAAATAAAGCCTATTTATAAAATCAATTCCTCTTATTTTCAAATGTCAAAAATATAATCCTTTTATATTTCGGTGAACGTTACGCTCGCCCCCCCCCCCCCCCCCCCCCACTTCCCGTCCCCCTTCCCAACATCTACCGCTGCACCAATAAACTTTATATACAACTTGTAAGCATAAATAAATACCTTTTTGTTCTTACCTATAAGAATTAGGATAATGCTCGTACTTTTTGAGGTATTCACCAGTTTCATTGTATCTAATTTTTATTTTCATATAATACTTCTCCAGTTCGTCGAAATTCGTTGCCCACCTGTGCTTCAGCAATTGAAAATAATTCTTTTTTATGTATGCATCATCTGTAACATCGAAAGCAAAAACTCTTCCAGTGCCTATATATATATATATATATATATATATATATATATATATCTTTTAATTATTTCTAAAGCTACCTGTGTCGTTAAGCCTAGCTAAATCTTCGACTTTGAATTTTCGAGTGTTTAGTTGAGTTTTGTATGCATACGGAGCGAAGAATGTTCTATTTGTAAATTTATTACGATCCCAAAGCATTGCAGCGGACCATATCTTAGTATCTCCAAGGACTAAAGCTAGAGTTTCCCCGATCATTTGATCTTCGGTGAGTGGCCTGTCTGCAACTCTTTTACCTGAATAAACTTCATAGGGATCGGAAATTTGTAAAAATGCGCTAATAAAGTTTGCCAATCTGACTGCCATTTTCGCTTCATTTTCAAAAAATTCTTTAGCACCGAAGCTTATATCTCCGCATAATGTTAAATCTTCCTGTGTGTAACTGTGATTTCAAATATAACAAATAATACAAATGATTTTCATGGTTTTAATGTATAATAATTGTTGAACGGACCGCTGAAAAAGTGTGCAAAAATAGATGCTTTTTATCATACCTTTTACAGGTTTTCGGGTTTATGCCTAAAATAAATTTCAAAGTTTGATCTATGTTAATTTGTTCGGACCGTAGAGCTTCAGGTCCAATAGAATAATTCCTATAATGATAAAACTGTTCGAGATATTTTTCTCTGTAATGTGGCTTTGCCTTTTCCCATTGCACAAGCATCTTGTGAATCCCTAGAATATAAAAAATGAAACATCGATGTGCAACGAAAAATGAAAAATAAGTAATACGATAATATCCGAACAGGAAGAAAAAATAAAAGAAAAAGAATGTAGAAATAAAAATGCTTACATCCTATTCGGGAACAATCAAACCCATTGTAATACTGTTCTTGAGTTGCTCTTTCTATTATTTCTCCTAAATATGGACGTCGTACTACATTTGGTAATCGAAAACCCGGTTTACATCTGCACTGGTACCCTCCCCTTCGAAATCCCCAGCCGTGTAATGGTTCACACTAGGTAAAAATATTTAAATTAAGATCAGTAAAAACAAGAAATTTTGTCTACAAAGCATTAAATTTGTAGTATTCTTTTTTGCATTTAATACCTCGGTAGTTTCTGTTTTACATCTAGCGGTGTTTGCAAATCTATTTGGACCGCTATTCCCTTTTCCTTTAGGACATTGATTTACGTCTATTCTTTCGAAATCCATTTCTATTACGGATATAGCAGTGTAACTGAAACAAACATGCGAGCGGTTAACGTGTAGAAGTGCAGATAAATAACTTCGAATCGTATTGTTATGTAAAAATGTACGTTGGATATTCGATATGTCTAAATCCTGTATGTCTTGGATAAATATCTGCTATAGGTACAATTGCTGCTACAAGCCATCGATTTGATCTGCCACAATCAAAATATGGCCTAGTCCATTTCACAGGTCCAGGATATTCATCTGCACCTGTGTAAAATAGAAAAGATGATAAAATCTGAAGACCCACTAGTGTTTATCTATTATGCATTATAGTTGTTATTACAGTACCACGTGGTCCGTGAAATGTAAATGTTTCGTTGGTATTGTTAGCATATCGAATTTCAACTTGATAAGTGGTTTTAGTGTCGTGTCTTTTATCAACATTATCTGGTAACCATTTTTTATACCTAAAATAACAAAGTAGGTATATAATAATTTATAAATAATCATAAAGTTCATCTAATTATTAATCATGTTTCCATTTACCATTCATTTATACGATAATAATCTGTTGTATAATCTTCGCTAAGACTATTGCTGGCAAATGCACCAAGATCTTGTACATTGAACGTGTTCCTTGTAGATATTCTTTCCAAATGTATAGGATCGTTAAAGTCGTCGGCTCTAAAAGTTCGTGGAGCAAATCTGGGCATAGTTTTATTGAAAAAACCTCTGTACGACGGTGAATAAGACATATTTGGAGAAAAATATATGGCAGAAGCATTTATATATGGATTTGCAGAAACATCTGCAACCGTTGACAAGAAGTAATACATCATGCCTGGATCGTACGTATCATTGATAGCAGGACGTATGAATCTAGATTGCAAAATGTAACTCCAAAAGAAGGATCTACTAAGGGCCACATTATGGAGATGCAGCAAGGCAGTTCTATTTGGAAATACAGGATTAATATTAATATCTTTGATGTCAGGTAAATGAGAAACCGTATCTTCGGGTAAATAGAGATCCCCAAGATGTTGAATAGGACAATTGTCTTTGTTAATTTTATCCATTTTTAAACGAATTTCGTCAAAGGCATCTCTGGCTTGCCATTCATATTGTCCGACAACGCCCAAACAGAAGAAGCTCACAACCACTATCGTGTGCATTTTTGAGACAGTCAATTCCATTTTTCCGTATAATTTCCAGCTAGATTTCTGTATCTGCACCGTTATTAGATCGCTTTGGTTAATACATGAAAGAGAAAAGAATAAAAGAAAAAAGAAGAATATAGAAAATGGAATATAGTCTGTTTACGTACGTAACGTTCATTCACACCCTACACGAAACTACATCAGGAACAAGTATAAACACGCCCAATTCACGTGAGAATCGCACGCTAGTATATTGTATATACATATACAACATACTACACCATCTCATAAATGCCACTAGACATGTTGCTTGAGTTCTGACGTCATCAGTTCTATACCAAATTAGAGTTAACTTTCGTCAACCGCATTGATATACACCTTCGATGCAAATAACGAACAAACCTCCATTGTTTGAAATCTCGAAATATAATTTAACGATTAATTATTAATTTTTAAACTCTGTTTCACGATGCTTATAAATTTCACACGTATCTCTTTTAGACAATTTCATTGTAAAACAACATGTCGCGTAATTTATATCATTTTGTTCGAAACAATATTTCAAAATAAGAGAAAGAAGTTAAACTAAGGCTTAATATGAGATAATATTTAAATATGTTTTATTATGGTAATTCATATAGCATCTTGGTCCAACGACCCCCCAAGGGTTCGACTCTCCCAAGTACGCGTAAGTGTACTCTGTTCGTTGTGGCATTGTCCCAATACAGGTTCACCCCTATTTATTTGCGATGCGAAAAAAGAAGAATTTCTCATAGCTAAACAAGTATTTTGAGGAGACAACTTGCTGGGGGTCTACCTCAAGCTTTAATGCGACTGTTCACGTTCTTCTTTTTCCTGAGAAAATTTTTCTACTGTCTACTCGCAGTTCGAGCCTTTGGATATTAACGTGGGAAATCATCTTCCAAAGGGTTATCAAACATTTCTCACGTAAAAGCCTTTAATTCAGTTTCAAAAATATTTTTCAGAACGCTTATACGAGAAAGAAATATCTCAAGTTAAATTGCTCGAGAAATAATTTTAATTTTCGTACGACAAATATTTTCTCGTATTCTTCTCGTTTCACGTTGATACATTTAAAATGTAGCAATTAGTAAAAGTAAATATTAAATTGATTGTTCGCATCAATCGGTAGAATATTTTCAGCAAAATACACCAAAATCCTATGAAATATTTGAAAATTTAAAATGAAATATCGATTTATACAAATTTTTCTACACTAAAATTCCAACCTCCCACGACAATGGCTCCAGAGTCGAGCAAAAAATGCATTGTCTGTGGAGAGTGCAGACAGCTAAGTAATGAAAGATAGAAAAAGGGAAGATAGAAAGAGAAAGAGTGAGAGGACAGAGGGAGTAGGGGGATCGCGATAGGGGAAAAAGAAAAAGAAAGGAAGAAAGGAGACGCGAAGGAGGGGATAGGTAGTGGAGGGATGAAGGGGAGGAAAAGATGGAATAGGAGAAGAAAGGAAGAAAGCCAAGAAAGAAATAAAAATAATATAGCAGGATGAGTATATAGCGTGGTTTAGTAATATTCTGTAGATTAGCGATTACTGATTACTTTTACGACTACAGTCCTTTTTCGATATACAAAGAATATGGAGGAATAAAAATGAAGAAAACGGAAAAATTCTGAAGGAACAGGTTTCTGCAGGCGAACGTATGACCATTATCCATCTTTGTTACTCCTTGTTTGAGGGACGCGGGTGCGTGTTCAACCAGACAGGCGGTTTACGGTTGAATCAGGACCGTATCTTGCTTGTCTGAGCTGCGTTCTGTTATCTTGAACGTTATTCGTTGCGTTTAAAAACAGCTACATATCGAAAAATTCCGTATCTTTCTTTGGAGTATTCGTCAAATAATCTTTTAGTAAATTTGAAAGACTTAATTTGACGTGTATACAATATGCAATTTTGAATTTTTTACGTTCTTACTTAGAGTTACTAACATACGCACGCGCGCGCGCGCGCGCGCGGGAATGCACTCGTGCATTATTTCACTCTATCGTTCCTTCATTCTTCATGTATGTACATTATAAACCTTACATTTTTTAGCGTGCAATTTTTACGAGGCAATTATACATATAATATATATTACAACGTAATAAAGGAAACGAAGATTTCATCGCATATACATACCTTTATATATTATATATGCTGAAATGCATGTTTGCATTTCATCTCTACAGCATTCACTTATTTATGTAAGTATATACATACGCGCATATGTACGTACATTTCGATTTTATTTGTACACTTTTAGCGTTTTATACCAGAAATGTGAAACTTGCGTTATTCCTTGCATCCTACTTTCATCGTAATATTGGCAATACCTGTAATTTAATTGAATACGGAGCTTAATTGTACTGTAAAAACCGATTCTTGCTACGAATGTGATATGTACATATATATATATATATATATATATATATATATATATATATATATATATATATATATATATATATATATATATATATATATACACATGTATTGTGTATAGAAAGATTGTACGTAAAGTAAGTTTCCTTCGGTTATTACGTTACAGGTTAAGCACAAACTCATCACGATCAGAATAGGATGAAAGATGGTAGGATGAAAATATAAGAAAGTACAAGTATACGGAGAGTGAAGGAGAAATGTTTAAAAACGAGTGAAATAAAAACGACGGGGATTGAAAATAAAAGAAATGTGTAAACCGGAAGAAATGGTAAGGGGGACCAAAGGATAGTAGCGACGTGCCTGACTAAGGCGGGGCTCGCATATACCGCGAAGAGAGGTAAGCGGTTGAATCGGATTGGATTGGGGCGCAACTAGCAAGCAAGCAAGCAAGCAACCGAGGAAACTGGTTTGGTTTTGTGGGGCTTGCACCACTGCACCGCTCTTTCAGCGAGACAGTCCAATTTATGCATTACGGCTATGTAGGCACTACATGATATCGAAACGCTGCGCCCGGGCTTACTCCACATACCGTCACCATCATTGCAATATTATCGGAACTTTGCAAGTGCCTACAAGACTAAATTCATTGCATTACATTTCAGTTATACGACAAAGTGTTTGCAATTTTTAACGCATATTAGAACACGGTTGCATATTACACGAAGGTGAAGCGAAATATATACAAGTTTTTATTTGTGTTAACATTGGTGTATTCGTAATATGAATTTTGTATCAGTTATAAGCTTGTGACTGTTTTGTGTCGCATCTGGTGCTTCGTTTATACAATTTGTTCAAAATTAATACGGTGAAGATTAAGAATTTCATACAGGTATATTATTTTTCTATTGCACAATTATATGTTTAGTATCTCCGTAGTGTATAATCGAGGCTTTTCTTTTTTTCGTTTTTTTCTTTTTTTTTCCACACCAAATGAATATTTATATATTTTATGGTGTCATTTTTAAAGAGGTTATGGTACATGGTCTTGATTTAACTGACGTTCTACCGAATTACGCATTCTTCTTTTCTCTTTTATTTAGTGTCGTTTAAAGAACGTTTTTATGTATTTCGTGGATTGTATTATTTCACGTATATTTATGTGAAATAATAATGGAACCGTATTATAGTAGCCACGTGATCAATTTTTCTATAAAATTTAAAGGTATAAAATACTTCAGTCGTCGTATTTATATTTCGTTTAATGTTTCAATTATTTCGTTATTCGAAAAATATGAACAAAAGAAAGAAAAGGGACAAAACAAACGAAAAGAGAATAAAGGTAGTAACCCGGTGTAAATCTTGAAATTTTTATTGTATTCTAGACAATTTTAGCAACAATGGATTTAGTTAAAAAATTCTATTTGTTATTTCGGTGATGTATAAATTAATCGATTCGGTGCTTAAAGAGAGCATGTATCTTTTTATCGTTTGAATTCCGTCTGTCGAAGAAAGTAAGAAGAATCGGCATAACGATACAAAAGTTCGTTGAATGCAACAACGCATATGTAATAACGATTTATATATTCTCGTAACATTTGAAATAAGTGGTCGTTCTATTTATCAGAAATAATATGCAGTGGTTGGAAATAATTGTAAAAGTGCGTGTATAAGCAATAATGAAAAATGAGCATGTGGAAAAGGCTGTGTAATATTTTGCATGTACAACTCAATTACGAAATTCGTTATTCCATGAGTGCATACTGCATGGTCAACTTTTTCTTCTCAGCTTTTTGCATGAGCCAATCAGAATTCGTGAATGTGCTTCAAAAGAAAATGGCTAACTCGTGTCGCTGGGTTCGAGCGTATCTTTGCGCGTCGTTTTGTGAACCCCGTAGTCTGCAATCACGTTGACGTCTATCGCCATTTCCTCATAGGAGGATTCTGTTCATTTACTTTCTAAGGTACACGCAACTATTTTTGCTACGATTATCGTGAATATTTTTTTATCACTGTGCTTCTTTAATAATGCGTTATAGTAAACATGAGTAAAAATTTATCGGTTAGAACGACAGGTGTTGATATTACCGCGAGTGTAAAAAGTGCATCGCATCTTTCAAGAATATGGATGCAGTCTTATTGCCGGCCGGCAAGCTATACGCAAAAAATTTCATTTGTGTTTCATTTCAAACATAATTAGCATCTTTTGTATTTGAATACATTATTTTACAATTTTTTATCGGAATAGTTCAATTCAATCTTGTGTTTTAAAATACGTTATTTGATAATAGAAGCTTTCAGTTGCATATTATTAATGAAGAAGAAGGAGTAGGTATAAAATATCATTGACGATCTACCAACGAAGTTTATAAAAACTCCTTTATTTATTTATTTATCGTTTCCTCGTACCAAGTGTTGCGTTATATTTTAGACACAACGTTGGTTGTTTACAAACGCGGGAAATTGCACAGACCATTTATCGTATACTATATAGTGAACCTGGATTTTCGATCGAATTCGTTATATTTTGTCCCTTTTCTTTTTACTTTTTAATCTTTCCGCGCATTGATAATACTTTTATTTATTTATACTTTTCCTATATATATTTCACGTTATTCTTCATACTCGATCTTTTGTGTAAACGATATTTTCAACCAGATGGGGTACAATAATGTTAAATATGTTAAGACAAGTAATTATATTGTGCAACGAAGTGTTGTGTAGCAATCTTACTAAATATTGTACAAATTTGCAAGGGTTTCCTTTTTTGTTTTTTGCATGAAAGACACAAATGGTATATGTTTTGTTGTTTCAATATGTATTTATCTTTGAATATTCGATTGTAAATTAACATTTGCACTTGTAAAATCTTAAGGCAAATTTAAACGTTGATTTTATGAAAGAAAAACGGTAAAGGATATTCTTTCTTTGTGTATTTAAAGAGAAAGTGTCCAATGTTTCATGTTCTTCAATTCAAACAGAAGAAAACAGACCATTATTTATGCAACATACCAGTACTATTGTATTAAATATATGTTATGATATTTGTCGTGTTGTATATTGAAATAATTTGTTTCAGCTATGGCAGAAGGGAATGGAGAAATAAAAATGGAAGAAAAACAGTCTAAAGAGGAAATGGAATATGTAGAAAGGACGGAAGATTTTTCAAAATTAATTCAGTATGGATTAGATGAAAAAGTAGCTGCAAAACTGGATGAAATTTATAAAACAGGAAAATTAGCTCATGTAGATTTGGATGAAAGAGCATTAGATGCTTTAAAAGAATTTCCTGTTGATGGTGCATTAAATGTACTCACACAGTTTCTTGAATCTAATTTAGAGCATGTATCAAATAAATCTGCGTACCTCTGTGGTGTAATGAAAACTTATAGACAAAAAAGTCGGGCTGGACAAGGTACTGGTACCAGTACTACTCCAAAAGCACCAGACGAGGACAAAATAAAAGTAGTCATATTTATTTAGTTAATTCGATCTTTGAAATATTGTAAATGAAATAAAAACTAAAAATAATATTTCAGATGATTCTCGAACGAACTGGATATCCTTTAGATGTAACGACAGGACAGAGAAAATACGGAGGACCTCCTCCGAATTGGGAAGGTCCTACACCGGGAACTGGTTGTGAGGTAAACTATCATTTCTCTCTCGATCCCTCTCCCCCCTCCCCCCTGCCACTTTGTTTCTATCCATTAAGTTGTACATTCTTATTTAATAGAACATCGTTGTCAATCCTTTTATTTGTTTCTTATTATATTCTTATTTTTTACAAAAAGGTTTTTTGTGGTAAAATTCCAAAAGACATGTACGAAGATGAGTTAATTCCCTTATTTGAAAAATGTGGAAAAATTTGGGATTTGAGATTAATGATGGATCCGATGGCAGGTTGCAACAGAGGATATGCATTTATCACTTTTACTAATAGGGATGCAGCACAGCTAGCTGTTAGAGAGGTATGTAGACATTTTCCAACTATCATTAATATTACGTAGGTACATGTTTGTGAAGCGTACAAATTCTGTTATCCTAGTTTACAATATCTTGTTATAAACATATCAAATCCCTTCACTTTTGTTTACAAAATTTCTAGAAATGTTACAAAATTGTTATTGCTACCAAAATAAGTGAACTTTCGAAATGTTTAAATATCTTATTACACATGTTCCATTTTTTGTTTCCTCTTTGTTTTAGTAAATTGTTGTACCGAATTTTTGAATTTGTCATAGTAACGTCTGTTCCGAAAGGAACAAGAATTCTTCTCTTACAACTTACAAATCCCAGTATTTATTATATCAATATTTATCGTTTTTCCATGCAAACGAAGTTCGTTAAGTCAATTTTTATAAGATTAAATATCATTCTTTTTTCGCGTTTTTGTTTTTCCATTAAACATTTCGAATAAATTTTTTTCATACTCCCATGTGGCTTGTTCTATGTTGTGACTTGCGTTTTCTCTCTCTTTCTTTCCTTTTATTTATTTATTTTTTTGTGGTAGTTTTAACGCAAATGTTTTAGCATTGTTTCACTAATGGTAAAAAGTAATGAAATTTGAGATTCAATGTTTTTAGTTAGGAACAATCCACATATTTGTTTTACACACACATTCACACCCAGACATGCACACATACATCCCTGACTATTAAATCATATTTAGGTATATAATTATGCCCAATATATCTTAAATATTTAACAACAATATACGAATAGAGATAATAACTGCACGTATACACAAAAGTATACACATTTTCATCTGTCTACTATCCATTACACACACGCGCGTACACCAACTACACACAAGCGCGCACACACACAGCGCGTATAGTTGGTAATATATAAGCGTACATACATACATGCACAAAGAAATGAACACGTAAAATTGCATATATATATGTATGTGTGTGTGCGCGCGCGTGTATGTGTATATATATATACTTATATTTATATATTTATATATATACATGCGTATCTACACTACACACACGTATACATAGGACCCGCACTTACGTACATACGTACATGCATACGATAATGATGTCCTGTGGATGAGTTTCTTTTTCCAGCTCTCCTCTTTGCTCAGTGGGCAAAATTGGGAGTGGAGAATCTTCCTAAACATGAAACGATGAAAAAAGATATCTCGTGTGGTCTAATTGGTTAGGGGTATATTTACCTAATTGGTTAACTTTCATTGGACAGTGACAATTTTTGTAACAAAATTTTGAAAATTGGTAGGCTTAAAATTTGTTTACAGGAGCACATACGTGAACGCCGGTTTCCTATATTGTGAAGACTCGAGCGACAAAGCGCATGCCACTTTCTCGCTTTCATGGAACCAGGCCATGATAATTATTTTTCACTTAATTACATATTTTGAAAAAATTTTCCTAAATTCTTCTGTTTGTCGCAATTACATAAAACATGAAGTGTATCTCATTGGAACAATATTAGGCATGTGTTTGTTTTCTTCATCCCACAGCTCGATAATCACGAAATAAAACCCGGCCAGAATCTGAAAGTAAACATTAGCGTTCCTAATCTACGACTTTTCGTGGGGAACATACCAAAGACAAAAGGCAAAGAGGAGATCTTGGAGGAATTTGGTAAATTAACAGGTAAAGTGAATTCGAGGCGTGTGTACCTACCTATCTACCTATACCTACCTATCTACCTGTATTGTAACTTAAGAGTGGTAGCTTTTAAGTAGTGGTTGTAGATGGTATGGAATAATTATGGAGCATCCAAGAAATACAACACGATCGCGCGCGTGCGACCGTGCAATTTGCGACTACCTATGACACCTTCAGTTCTGGTCAGTCTCTCCTTGCCTCTCGGTTTATTAGTGAACAGTAACACCTCTCTGGTCCAAATCTTCTTTCCCTCGCAAATATTTAGGTTGAGTTACGAGTTACTATATGCTTCCTACTTTTATTCGTCGTATTTCCTTCCTTCTCTCCTTGTCAATGTTTCTTTCTCCCGCATATAGCATTTTCGTTTCCTTTACCATTCGCCGCAGTTGCCATTGCTGTTTCTGTCGCTGCAATCGTCGATACCATCACCACCACCACCACCACCATAACCGTTACATCTTCATTCTAGGATTCATTATAGGTCATTTTACGATCTGTACCAAACCATTACTACCACCACTACGATCAATATCATTTCCTTTTCTCTAATTTCCTATTCTCTAAATTCATACTGGACATACATAAACACACAAATACTGACACGTACACGATCAATCCCGATCTTTGCATTTCAACTTTGATGTTTTTGCCGATTTGAACAAGTACTTGCGCCCCCCCCCCTTTCTTTCTTTCTTTCTTTCTTTCTTTCTTTTTGTTTTTTCTCTTGTTTTTTGTATTTTTTTTTTCCCACCCCCACTGTTGACAACACAGAAAAGAGACAGAGTAGTTAGAAGAGAAAATGTGGAAGCAATTCAATACGACACACAATTGTGTTCTGATCGTAGAATGAGTTAGTAACGAAAATAATGCGCGCTGTCCTGCGTGATTGTTAGCAGTTTTCGCATCATGATCATGCTAACGCGATTCATGACTGGGCCTCGAGCATGGGGGTATGGGAGATCTGCGTGGACCGCTGGGGCGTTTGGCTCGCTAACAAACGGACAGGCACTCCCATCCACGTATATACCTACTACTTGCCTACCGATCAACTACCTCTCTCAATACCTGTTCATCAATTGTATACGATTATTGACTCCAGTTTCATTTTCCACGGTCCTCTATAGTTCTGCTTGCCCTCTTCCTTCGTACAAGATATATAAAATAACCCCTGAAGGTCGCTTCACGATATCTATCCCACGTTCAGACAGCCAATAAGCAGGTGAAATTATAAAAGGCAAGCTTAATTGGCACTCTCCTTCCACATTATTCTTACAGCTGAATGATTATGAGATTCGGAAAGGGAAAAAGATTGGTGTTACCGTATCTTATAACAATCACCGCTTGTTTGTGGGAAATATTCCAAAGAATCGAGACCGAGATGACTTGTTCGAAGAATTTACAAAGCACGCACGTAAGTTGACAATTGTCCTTAAATCAGCAAGCCGTAACCAAAGGAAGTTCTATTGGGAAAAATGGTGGGGCAGAATTTATATCTCTTAACGATCGGCTGTTTTTATCCGATTTTTGTCAGAGGTGCCAGGTGGGTTAATTTCAGCCCTCTTGCATCATTATCAAAGTAGGCAAATTTCCTTTCAAATTGAATGGCCGTATATGTCATTGAGAATAGAATCTTTTCACTTGTAAAGCATTTCGCACATGTTCTCTCAACGAAACCCCGTCGAAGTTTACTTTTAATTTTCAACAAGAACATTTTCTTCACCTTTCCCAGTTCTATAGTTTTTCTTGCCTATTAACCTCTGGATAAAAATTTGCCCGGGTTTTTCTATATTTTTGTTTCTGTTTCCCTACCCCACCCTCTCTCTCTCTCTCTCTCTCTCTCTCTCTTTCTCTCTTTCTCTCTTTTTATAATATGTATACTCAACTGTGTCTCAGAATCATCAATTTTCAGTTTATCACGACGGTATATATAGGTTGTGTCGGCGTGCAACACGATCTTCATTTCTGTTTCTTCCTTTTTATTCAGGAAAAAAAAAAATTAACTCCAATCTTGTTCCGTTCTTTGAGCAATTCCACTTAATATTCTCGGCAAAGAAACTTTTTGTTCGTTTAGTTTGATTTTGGGACACGTGAACGTACGTAGTGATAGCAGTAATTTTTATTGAAGAGGAAAAAAAGAAAAGAGAGCGTGATCAAAATTAGCGAGAAAAGGATAACGAAAGAACTAGAACCGTTTACAGTTACATAATAATTTCTACATGTATGCCTTTTCGCATCTTTAGAGTATGTTTTGGTCCGTCTAGTATTAAGGACTAGATAGAATATTGAGTTTTATACGGTGAAAGAAACATTCGCTTCGAACCTTTTCTGATATATATATATATATATATATATATATATATATATATATATATATATATATATATATATATATATATATATATATATATCATATCGACGTAAAAAAAAGTTGAAGCGATTGAACGAATGTATGCGATACTGTCACATTTTACGTATGTTTGCATAGCATATTCTTGCATGTAATGTTCAAGTCTGGACACAGAGAGGAGACAGTGGATAAAAATGACAGAATAAAGTGTTACCATTGTATCGACGAGGCATAAGGATAAATAATGAAAAATTGATGAAAATAGATTACAGGGCATCTGAATTATTCCAACTATTTTCGTTGTAAAGGCGCTAACTTAAAGCACAGTTAGAATATGAATGGCTGACATTTCAAAATCAATTTCTTCGCGTTGGATGCCGTGTTATCTATTTATTATGCGCGCGCACACACACAACCACGACACGCACACCTACACACGTACACACATGGAGGCTCGCACGCACACGCACATTCACGCGTATACGATATACATATACACGTACATTTGTGTAAGCGCGTGTGTGCGTGTGGTAGCCAGTTCTTAAACTGAGAGGAAGGAGAGGAGAACCGTTTTATAAAAGGAAAGGTAAAGAAAGGCAGCAACTGTTCAAATATCAATTACTTAGGAACAGAGCAATTGTTCGATTATTTCTGCAAAATGCTTTTGTCGATGTATCGGTTATACGCACAAGTACCGATTGAAAGGTATTTGAACGAATGTAGATATTCAAAAAGTATCGATCTACCGAATATCCGTAAATGAATTATCGCAGTGCATGTAAGTTCTAATAGCATGCCAATACTGTTCAATAATAATACATACCTCTGTTCTTACTACATATATACTCTCCTCGTAATAAGTATGAGATTATTATTGAGACAAACTGTACGATAAGTGGCAAAAAGAACCGTTCGAATCTGAAGACATTTAGAAAGTCGGTGAAAAATTTTCGAAGCAGCGAATGTTGTTCATGTCTAAATAATTATACAAATAGCTATATTTCACGTTACACGCGTACAAACTTTGCGATTTTGTCTCTCACTCACTCACTCTCTCTTTCTCTTTCTCTTTCTCTCTCTTTCCCCTTTTTCTTAAACATATATTTGTAGCTTTCTTATATATTAGCGTGCTTTTCGGTTGGTATAGAATATCCGACTGTTTCTCCACCTAGATTTTCACATAAGTATCGTCTAGTTTTAAATTCAACTTTCATATTTTTAGAAAAGTAAGTATGTATATAACGTGTTGTGTACATGTAAATACATACACGTGCGCATATGTGCGCATGCATGTAAGAGTATATATGTATACACACGTGCTATGCACACCCGCGCGCACGCGCGCTTACACGTATATACACATACACACACATACACACGGTGTACCTTGCAATATGTCATTACGTGATAAAGAATATGCGTACGTGTGTTAACGCGTACACGATACAATTATAAGTAGGTGCTGTAATCGAACATGACCTACGCAAGTTGTTAGCGTCATTGTTACCATATAATTTGTGTTCTGTGTGTGCGGTATTGGTATGGATGGCGGGGGTGTGTATCAGGAAAAATGAGTTTCTGGCATACGTATAATCGCATAGAGTGTTTAATCTTCTACACGTACGTGTGTATGCGTTCGCTTTAAATTTCATAATTTCTGTCATAATTTTTGAATTTTCAATGTGACATACTACATATGCATCACATTCTGGGAATTCGTTAAAGAATTACCGGTGATGTATATATTTGCTATTGAACATCTGACGTAAAATCGATCAAGCTTATTTATCGTTTACGAAGAATTTTTAGAACAGTGCGTGCATGTGTAGTTCACGTTGTAATTACGAGTATTCGCGTTGAAAGAAAAAAATGGAGCCTTGAATCATTGTTTACCAAACAGATTTTCTTTGTTATATACGCATATATATCTCTATGTGTATGTATACACACGTGCGTGTGTGTCGTGTATGCGCCGAGGCCGCCCGTCCGTACGCATACACACCTATAAACATCACGCGTACAGTTTACTAGTTCGGTGATATGGTAGAAAGTTACAGTTTTTGCGTTTTAGTATTATATTATTGTTTTTCCTTTCTTGATTTGTTTTTCGCTGTTTTCGTCTTTACTAGACATATTTTACATAGTTTATATTTTCATATTTTCATATTTGTACAAAATTAGCAAAATATTTGAACGTTTCTTAAGTAAAAAAGAAAATACGTGAGCATAATTATAATTATTTTTCGTGATGTAATTTAACATTTGCCAATGCACAGTTGCATCTCGATGTTTTGATGATACATAAATCATCCAGTTAAAGGAAATTGGACGATACGTTTATCTATTAAATTTCTACTTGTTTTCATTTTCTCGTCTCTCTCTCTCTCTCTCTCTCTCTCTCTCTCTCTCTCTTTCTCGGCCTCTTGCCCCTTTTTCTTTCTGTTTTTCGTTTTTTCTTTATTTTAAATATCTTCAGAATTAACGACATAGTCAAAGACACTTTGCAGACATATGTGTAATATATTGGAGCAAAATAGAACTCTATTTCTCTTTTTTTTTTCCTTTTTTTTCAAGTTTATACAATTTGTGGATCTCGAGAGTATGTAATCTGGTTAGTCATACATGTATACTTGGTACACATTGGCAAACTTTATTTATCATCCATTTCTCTTCTTTCCCCGTCCCCCGTTCCGATCCCACCCCGCTCCTCTCTGTCTAGTTTTTCTTTCTTTCTCTTTCTGATTTTCTTAACCCGTAGATCTCTACATTTTTTGTTGTCGTTCTTTGAACGTTCTAACGAATTCTATTGATGCATTTTTTTTTTTTTATAATTTTTCATCGCACAGCTGGCCTGACTGAGGTGATTATCTACAGTTCTCCGGATGATAAGAAGAAAAATAGAGGTTTTTGCTTCTTAGAGTATGAATCTCATAAAGCTGCTTCCTTAGCAAAACGAAGGCTAGGTACCGGTCGCATCAAGGTATGGGGCTGTGATATCATTGTTGATTGGGCTGATCCTCAAGAGGAGCCTGATGAGCAAACCATGTCTAAAGTAAGTGGGAAGAGAAAGAGAACCATAAGAGACAAGATTGGTTGTTTATGGAGAAATTGTCGATTCTTCTAGGTACGTGTATTGTACGTAAAGAATTTGACGCAAGATTGTTCCGAAGAGAAATTGAAAGAAAGTTTCGAACAGTATGGTAATATCGAAAGAGTGAAAAAGATCAAAGATTATGCTTTCGTGCATTTCGAAGAGAGGGACAATGCCGTTAAGGTAAGAAATATAACACAGCGTCTATGTGATTAGAGATGAAATATGCTTAACGTTCCTGTTGTCCGGTGTGTTCCAGGCAATGAACGAATTGAATGGAAAGGAAATCGGAGGTTCTCACATCGAAGTATCTCTCGCGAAACCACCGTCAGATAAAAAGAAAAAAGAAGAGATGCTTCGCGCCAGGGAACGAAGAATGATGCAAATGTTTCAGGGTCGTAGCGGGTGAGTCGTAATTTGTTTACTTTGCTGTTGTTATTTTTCATTCTAGTCTATATTTTAGTTTCGAAAACACAATGAACATGTCTGTCTGTTTTTTCAGGGGTTCTCCGTCACATCCAAGCATGATGGGGGCACCAATGCCAGTTCGTGGTCCTGGTCAAGGTCCTCGGGGTAGTGGTGCAGGTATGCGAGGACAGATGGGACGAGGTGATTATGGTAAGTACCGATCCGTCTTCGTTTTTATACGCTCGTTGATATTTCTAAACCCACGCGGAACCCACACACATACAGATACACAACACACTCATTCTTATATACTTTTATGTAACACTTTGATCGCATTTTGTCGTCCTGTAATAATAACAACAACAATACTTCTTTGAGACGCATATAACATGCACACATAACGTGTACGTATACGATTTTGTCCTTATCAAAATAACGTCTTGTTTTCGCTAAGCATTCAACTTGATCCACTGTTAGGCTTAGACCATAACTTACATGGAGGAAAGCGTTTCTAGTTATTTCATCGTTTCTTCAGGAAATTATTTACCATTTCACTTACGCGTAAAACAAATTGTGGGTCGGATATACCTATATAATGCAACTTTTGAATAAAATCTCTTACATACGTTAATAGCTATTTAAACGCTGGTAGAAATTGAGAAACATAGAAAGCTAGAGGACAAACTTATCAATGGGAAAAAGCGATAAGACGATCGAAGTATTAAATAGTAAACTTGATCACGAATTAAAAACACTAATATTTTATTTTTCAGATTTAAATAAGTACGAATCATTGTTAGGTCATTTATATCGATATCTTATGGTAATGTTATGTGACACAGACATCCCGCATGCTTTTGGGGATTTTTCACTATCTCACTACATACCTCGGCTTACGCGCATGACATATACAAAAACTGATGTACAAAAGTATATATGTATTTAACGTTAAATCACATTTTATCCTTATTGTCGAAACCGTTTCTTTTCGACCTCGAATGCCACAATCCCATTATTCGATTTAGCCATTGTTTATGAAATTCTAACACCTATAAAATGTAAATTCGTTTGTCAAGGAAAGAGAAATGTTCTTCTCTTCAACCGGGAATATTTGTTTACATGTTGTGGAAAATTAACGAGAAAGAAAAAAAAGGAAACCTGTATTTGATGTTTTGTTTTGCACCATCTTGAAAGGTTGTAGTGAGAAAGTGCTCGGATGATGGAATATTTTCTTTTAGTTACGAAGCTAAATAGTTGTATTCGTATAATACTTTTATTAAGTTAAATTTGGTCTGAGCCTACTATATTACATTCTTAGTAGTTACACGGTTGTCTATTTATCATTTTTTGTCTTACTAAAAAGAAAAAAAAAACAATTGCGACACTTGTTTTCATTGATGTGTAATTTACGTAACTTTTAGAATAATATGCAATAATTGGATTTACAAGATATATCTCGTAGAGTTCGATAAACCTGAAGCGTTACAAATTTCAGAAACTTTTGGTCATATATACTCATACATGTGACCAATTGTACATATGTATGTCAGGTGTGGCTTAGTACAGAATAAGAGCATCTTATTGCCTTACCACTACCACTTCCTGTAATACCTGTTTTCTTTGACATATATGTCTGTTTTGAGTGTGATCGTGCGTGTCTGCGTGCGTACGGCGTGTGCCTCCTTCATATATATGGAGGCGGCGCATACACACACACACACTCACTCACTCACTCACTCACTCACTCACTCACTCACTCACTCACGCACGCACATATGCATACATGCGCGTGTATTTTTTTTCTTTTTTTTTTTTTTATGAAAAGAGTAATTGCATGTGTATTGTTTATTTTGTATTTACGTATAATGGTGTCCAAGTGAGATACATTAATGACGTCATATAATCATACGCATTTCCAAAGAAATCCGTCTCTTTTTTCTCCCTTTACTTTTTTTTTTTTTTTTCAATATTGTTCTATCTCGTTTTATGTAAATGCGTGTGTATTTCGTTGAGTTTGTATGCATCATAAATTCAGAAAATTTGGTTTCAGCTCTCATGGAAATAGGTAAGATGCGATATTGAATTACGAGTGAAACGTAGTAGAGTACCATTTGGTAGAATTGTGTACTTTTTCCCTTTTGCAATTATATGTCTGACGTTGTCAAGACGCTAATGTCGGATCATCGAAAATCCTTCGTGATAATGCGTTTGGGTTGGTTGAAAAAAAAAAATGATTGCGATAAAAAAATTACGGTTTTACGGAGGTTTTACAAAACCAGCATGAAGAATGTTCTCGGTGAAACCATCGCGAGTACGCAAGCACTCGGTCGCAAATGAGAGAGAGAGAGAGAGAGAGAGAGAGAGAGAGAGAGAGAGAGAGAGAGAGAGACGAGGGGGTTTGTGAAATGGAGACTCGAAAATTTTCAATGATCCGAAGGAAGCGTGGAATTGACCAGGATACGTGATGGTGGTAGGGTAATTATTGAGTTTTTTCTTTGCAGTATCGTAATTATACATAGTAAGAAATGCAATACATTCTCGCGATGATTTGAATGAAATCGATTTACAATACGATTTGCGAAGAAACGTCACAGCAAAATTTGGATGTACATTATTTTCTTTTTCTTTTTTTTTGTTTCCTATCATTGAAGTTTTTTAAAACCATCTTTTCCCGGCATGCCTTTTCTTATACGAAACACAAGTATTAGTTTTGAATAAGTTGTCAATTGGATATATCGTGGCTAAATTTGGGTCTATTTGTAATGTGTGTTTTTATAGATTATGATTACGACTATTACGGTTATGGGGATTATCGAGGTGGCTACAGTGATCCATATTACGATGACTATTATCGATACGAAGATTACTATTTCGATTACGCGCCGCCTCCGCCACCTGCCAGAGGGAGAGGCAGGCAGCCTCAACCGGTGGGTTGCCTTTTTTAATGGTTCTAAAGTCGTTTCCGTTACTGAATCATAATTACATTCTTTGATATATATTATATGTATGTATGTGTGTGTGTCTGTATATGTGTATATATATATGTATGTATACATATGTATAGATCTATATACATATATACACACATCAGCGGTAGTTTGACTGTGGCACAGTGTTCGCGGATGTATCCCAAGTACATCGTATATTCCACTTTACACTTTCCAAATAACCTGTCCATTTTATTGTTCAATCAGAGCGTGCATTCATCTTTTTTTTTTACATGTCTCGATGTAAGTATACGTATGGGCATATAAATATGTGTAGATTATTGAAAACCGCACATCGGTACATGCCAATGTACGTACATAGAGCTATTTTTTTTTTTTTTATTAACGACACGTGTGCTACCTGTCACGAATGCGTGGGTGTACGTCTGCATTGTTGTGTGTTTGTGCTATTATATGTGTATATACTATAGACTACGTATATATATTTTTATTTATTCGTTTACTTGGTTTATTTATTTATTTATTTATTTACTTACTTATTCGCCTTTTTGTCCATACATTTATACGCATATTTTATCCGTTTGTCATGTCTAAATATGTGCATTTCTTTATTTAGTTATTATTTTCCCTCTTTTTTGTCACATGGCCATTTTCGGTACATTTTATTAATACGAGCCGAGTTGTACACAAATTTGACACTTACTTCAGATAAATAATAGATGTATTCTGCATACATTTAGAAAAGCATCGTAGGAATAATTAAATAGATCGAGCTTGTTACATGTCCAATTTTTTTCTACCCTAAGGATTGGGGAAACGTTTGTTGTCAAAAACATAGCGAGTGCCTGGTAGATTTTGTGTGCGTGCGTGCGTGCGTGCGTGAGTGTGTATGTTAGTATGCCAATGTGATATTAGTGGAGGCGAAAGAGAAGCGGAGAATGAACGCGACAGGAGAGCGAGAAGAACGGCAGGAAGGGGCGGGGGGCTACTAGATAATTCTTGTGTATCTACTACTAATACCATTGCTTATACTAACTTGATCCTGTAAACCGAACACTTTGCCACTTTCAAATTGCTTGCTAATCATATCTGAGCCATGGTAGACCCATTCTAAATTTTTTCTATAAAAATACAGCCGGGAAAAGCTATCAGAATCTAGGAAAGCAAGAGAGGAACGGAAAAAAGGAAAAAATACCGAGCAGTGTATATAATAGCGAAAGAAAAGGGAAGAGAATTGGGGACGACGGGGTGGTTGGGAAGAAGGGAGGCGCAGAGGCGCAGAGACGCAAAGACGCAAAGATGCAGAGGTGTGACGATAGACGAAGGAACGATAATCTCTCGTGTTTTTACGTCTTTCTTCTTATGAGGAAAGAGAAGAATTGTAAATGTGTAGTATTGTACGTGTTTCCTTAATATCCACTACGTTGTCGGTAATATTTACAGAAAGCCCAGTACAGTAGTAGGTCGCAACGCATCGTAGGGAACTTCCTGTTGTGTGTTTCATTCCATGTGGCACATGTATGTACATGTATATGTTTATTTATGCGTATACGCATAACGGAAGGAAAATGTAATTGTGAAACTATAAAACTGGCACGTGGGCCGTGTTACGCATAATACAAGAAATCAAAATATCAAAATACCTTGCCATGTAACTCTTCGGATCGACCAATCCTGACATTCCAATTCTACAATTTACAGTTAAAAACGTGTTCTTGCGATTTATACACTGTTGAATAAAATTATTTCACTACACTCCTTCCAGCAATTCTATACACGGTATATGCATTACGCGTATATTTGCTTTGCACGTACATGTATATGTATATACACGTGCGCGCGTTTAAATATATTGTGCACACGCAATAGCGATAGACGTGAGTCTCGTGGCTCGGATATGATACACTCAGGTACACGCGTGTACATACGTACGTACGTACGTACGTATGTATACAGCACGTGTGTGTGTGTGTGTGTGTGCGCGCGTGCGCGTGTGTGTGGGTGTGCGTGCGCGCGCGCTTGTATGTGAAGTCGCAGGGTTATCCAAATACTTTAAGAGAGCATTGAGCACTCTGTGAACGTCATTGCAACTATATCGTTACATTTCTTCGATAGGTTGTTTAACGATAAATTGTTAGAAGGACGTAGATAAATAAAAAATGGGTAGACGGAAAGATAGATAAATAAGTGCATAGATAAATGGATAGATGGATAAACGTTTGCGACTGGTCGTTGAATCGCATCAGCCCTGACCAGTTGTTATCGATCTATTGTTAAGCTATGTCACGTGTTGTTCCGGCTGATTACTTCAAACTGAATTGGAAAACTTTTATCTGGTCAAACTCTTCTTTCCGTCATCGTTACAACATTTCTTTATTTTTCATTGCGTCGATTCAATTGCTGAACCAGAAAGAAAGAAAGAAGAAAGGGAAAAACAAAGGAAGGAAGGAAGGAAGGAAGGAAGGAAGGAAGGAAGGAAGGAAGGAAGGAAGGAAGGAAGGAAGGAAGGAAGGAAGGAAGGAAGGAAGGAAGGAAGGAAGGAAGGAAGGAAGGAAGGAAGGAAGGAAGGAAGGAAGGAAGGAAGGAAGGAAGGAAGGAAGGAAGGAAGGAAGGAAGGAAGGAAGGAAGGAAGGAAGGAAGGAAGGAAGGAAGGAAGGAAGGAAGGAAGGAAGGAAGGAAGGAAGGAAGGAAGGAAGGAAGGAAGGAAGGAAGGAAGGAAGGAAGGAAGGAAGGAAGGAAGGAAGGAAGGAAGGAAGGAAGGAAGGAAGGAAGGAAGGAAGGAAGGAAGGAAGGAAGGAAGGAAGGAAGGAAGGAAGGAAGGAAGGAAGGAAGGAAGGAAGGAAGGAAGGAAGGAAGGAAGGAAGGAAGGAAGGAAGGAAGGAAGGAAGGAAGGAAGGAAGGAAGGAAGGAAGGAAGGAAGGAAGGAAGGAAGGAAGGAAGGAAGGAAGGGGGGTTGGGGGGATGGTGCCGGGTAGGAGGGAGGGGGAAGGGTGGAGGAAGGAAGGAAGGAAGGAAAGAAGGAAAGGAAGGATAGTTTCGTTTATCCGAGCAAAGTCTGGACGGAAATGAACATTATCCGTATCAGTGATAATTCTTCTGTGATAATTGGTCGTAGATAGGAGAATAAGGGAGGATAGATATATTTATTGAGAATGTTTGACGTGTATGGGACGTGTGCGTGTATGGACAGTATTTACGTACTAAACGAAGCCTCGGTATATAGGTAACGGATGAAATAGAAACGAGGATTTAATATAAAGAGAAGAATGGAAAAAGAGAAAAAGAAACGACGATGATTTCTGGTAGTCACTGCTAGTAATTCGTAGCATCGATAATACTATTTGATGGCTGTTGCTTGCTTCGATGTACAGAATATCGCTTAAGCTTTTAAAAAGTACTACCCTGCTGTGTGATGCTGTGCTGCTTATACTATTTAAATGTTGACATATTGAATTTTGTTCTAGCTGACAGTGCAGTAGGTTGTGTCGCTTAAAGTTCCTTCGCCATCCCAATACAATAAGCTTTCCGCTTTACTGCATTGGATAACTCTGCTAATACTACTGCTGTCTGTAAAAAATGTGGTTAGTAAGATTTGGTTTTAGGTGATCCCTTCTCGCGTTGCATCGTTCTGTATTTCATGTATATATTCGACCAATTATGTGTACACATACGTATGTGGCTATCTTGTATTCCATGTACCTCCTCTCTCCCTTTTTACCAGTTCTCATTTTTCCGGTCACGCATATCATTTCCTTACTCATGCCCTATCTATCCACCATTCTTCATTAATCACACGTGCATGTGTGCGCGCGCGTTATGTAGCTTAATGTACATATAATACTATCCTTAAATACCATTTTTCACATACCTTCGTATGGATGCGTAAAGCGTATACATGTATAAATTTGTTGCATCCTTCCACGTGTACGCACGCGCACATACATGAACTTTGCGCGAGTAGATGCACGTATACACACACATGCACACGTATGATTTATATACGAATGTGTGTATGCGTACTCGGTCTCGCGCTCACACACACCCATACACACCCGCACACGCACACGTTGATGTGTACGTGTACATGTTTGTATATAATACGTGTATGAATATGTATAGTGGGCAGAAAATGTACATAAAATAGGGTTAGCCAACGATGAAATTACGGATCAACGATGTTAGTGTCCGTATGTATAATATGTGTGTGTATACAAATATATTTATATATGTATATGTATTATATATGTATATGCATATATGAAAGTGGGAAACAATCACGGATAGTCTCACTTTGACACACTATCAGAATTCTATTTACGAACAAGCAGACGATGTATAGATAGAAAATAATACGTAGGATGTGAACGATTAGCGATGATTAGTTGGAATGAGGAGAAAAATATGAGAGGGAGGGATGATGAAGGAAATTCGAAGAAATTAAGGGGAGGAGTACCCAAGGGTTGGTTGACAGTGGGTTGGGAAGAGCGCGAAGCGCAAAGTATATGAAAAAAAGAAGTGAAATGAGCGCGCGAACGTGAACGCGAACGCTTTTTTATTAGGAGTGTCGTCCGTAATGTCACATAGGGTAACAATTGGGTGTGTGTTATTTGGTTAGGCTGGACGTGGCCGTGGAGTAGTGCCGCGTGGCAGAGTCGGTGGGCCGCAAGTACGTGGGCCAGTCAGGGGGGGACGCAACCCCGCAACTTCAGGGCCCCGTGGGGTCCAGCGGCTGTCCGCTCGTGGGGGGGTCCGCGCCAAGGGAAGTTTACCAGGTGAGGATGGTCTGTATCTCCACAATAAATCAATCATCTTTTTACATTATTTTTACACATGCTGCTCTTCTCCTATTCTGACAATTCAACTTTTTTTCGTATTTGCCAATTGCCGTGTTCGATTTCCTCCTCCTCCTCCTCCTCCTCCTCCACCATCTCATCCAACTCCTTCCGCTTCATTTTCCTTTCATCGTCGATCAAAAGCCTTTGATTCTTGGTCCTGTCATATTGTAATAGTCGTATTCTGGGGACCACGTGTCGAGCGTTCCATTTATATTTTTTCGGTATACTTCTCTGCCCAGACTTCTCTCTTTCCATCTTTTTTCTTAACACCGTGGTGTGTCGTCGCATACTTTTGACCTAATGTTCTTCGTTTTTCTTCGATCGACAATCACGTTTGTTACTTTGACCGGTTTGTCGAAAGTGTGTGCAGGTTTCGCGATAAACGCGTAACAACATACCACTGATTTGATAAAATCGGTATATTCGCGTGACATTCGAGTTTTTCCTTAGCGCAAGATACACGGATTATTTGAAACGCGGAAAATTTCCTGGTGCATTTTTTCTCGAGATGCGTTAACGTAACGGTTCTCTTCCAATCAGTTCGCTTAGTCGTTTCGGTGATATCGTTCGGGTCCGTATATCGCCAAATCGTTTGGTTTCGCTTTGTTGCTCGTACTTGTAACGCGAAGAAAGAATTGCACGATCAAGTAACAATAGCCAGGGTGTGCGTGTTTAATCGGTGCAAGAACGGCGTTTGTTGCGCGGAAGTGTGCGAGCGAGAGAGAGAGAGAGAGAGAGAGAGAGAGAGAGAGAGAGAGAGAGAGAGAGAGAGAGCAATGAGGAAGGGAGGAGGAAGTATATTCGACACGGTAATAGAGCAGAATTCGATACTACGTTTTTTTTTGGTATCGAGGTAAGAATCGAAGGTGACAGAAGTTTGTTTTATTTTGTACAGCAGGTAAACGAAAATTTGACGGGGGTCACCAGAACCAGGGGGAATCTAAGCGTCGCTTCCAGAGCAACTGGGGAAACCAACCCCTCGCCCAACAACCACTGGGCAATGCGTACGGATTGGCGAGTGTGAACGGTGGCAGTGGTGGTGGTGGTGGCGGAGACATAGGATTTGGAGGTAGGACCGCCACGCTTGGCGGTGTTTCCGGCGACGATCACGAATGGTACCAAGATTCCTACCAATCGTGGAGCTAACTTCTGCAAGTCTGTGAGTGAACACGCACGCAAGCAAGCACGCACGTAAGCACGCACGCACGCACGACGAACGAATTAATGTACGAACGAACGAACGAACGAACGATCGATCGATCAAATAAGCAAACAAACAAACAAAATAACAAAAGGAAACAGAAACCTGTGTGTATAACGGATAAAGAAGAGAATTGAAGTTAGCGCTGATATGTGCGAAAAAGGAGGCAGAGTGTAATGCAACGAAAACGCAAGAGGTAATCGTGGGAGGAAATGGGATGTAGAATCCGTTAGTGTTTTTCATGCGAAACGTGGAAAAGAGAAGATGAAAAGGGAAAAGGAGATAGAAATTCACTTACATGCTATATTTGCTCTACCGATCTGGCAATTGTAAATGTTTTTATGCCTATTTATAATCATCGAATGAACGAACCATGGAACGTGAGAAAGCGCGTGAAGCGTCGTGCTCTAGGCGTCACCACCATCGCCCGCTATTGTTGTGATGTATGTATACAGTGATATGCCACTGGGACTAATTATTACATCAGAGTGACCACCCAACTACCCACCCCGTACTATTACACACTCTCTCTCACTCTCTCACTCTCTCTCTCTCTCTCTCTCTCTCTCCCTCTCTCTCTCACTCACTCTCACTCTATTTGCCTACCGATCTATCTGTCTCTCCCTCTCTATCTCTCTCTGTCTATCTCTCTATCTATCTATCTCCCTATATATGCATCTATGTATATGTAGATATATATGCATATATCTATATATATATATTTGTATGCGCATGCGCGCGCGCAAACGCGCACCGCGCGCGCGCGAACACACACACACACACACACACTAATCTAAGTACTACTACATTGTCACATTGTTTACTGCCAAGTGATACAAAGATCAGCGATGTTGACATTAGGATTGTGATGGCTTGTATTAATTAAGAAAAATCATGGAAGCCTGCGATTTTATTATGCTACGATTCGACTTTTTGTGTGTATGTGCGAGAACGTGTGTACGTGAGTTGATCGCGAGAGAAGGCACGTGTACGTGAGCGAGAGTCTAAGGAATAATCAGAGTGGATGGGAAAGTGAAAGAGAAATGAAACACGGTAATGGGATGGGAAAAGATGAAGTTGAAGAGATCGAAGAAAGAATTTGCAAGAGGATAAGCGGGGAGAAGGTTCGTGTGAAAGAGAGCGAGAATGTTGTCGAGGACAGACAGAGTTCGTTGTAAGATGGCAGACAAAGGATAAAACGGGGGTGAAAGGAATATTAAAAGTATCGATGTTGCGACAAATTTTTATAGGTCTTTCTTTCCGTCGAATGAAAGAGGTGAAAAGAAGACCACGTGTGTACTTGTTAAAACAAGTGCGCGCATGTTTACACGAGATATATGGTGGAGATGTGTCTGTCTGTCTGTCTCTGTCTGTCTGTCTGTCTGTCTGTCTGTCTGTCTGTCTGTTTGTCTATCCATCTGTTTCTTTGTTGCATGTGTGTTGTATGCCTGTTTGTCTGTATGTTGTGTATGCCTGTGTATTGCTTGTTTCTGGGTGATTGTGCATGCGTGCGAATGTGTACGCTTCCAAGTGCGCCCGTGTATGTGTTGTGTGGAGCGCGCCAAGCGCCGCCTAGACCTTCTATTGTTGGTCTATAATGTGTACAGTCAGTGAAACTATTATTATTATTAAGGGTCAGGCAGGTTTTACGGGAATAGGAAATGAAACGTTAGAGAAATCAACGGTTCTATGTGGAAAACGGTTCCGCGTTTGTTCGATTACGATCATTGGTTTAGGACTAGAGACTAGAGAGCGGAATAGGTAGAAGTAACAAGAATGAAAAGAAAGAAGGGACAGCCTATTGTTGAAGGCAACAAAATTGATCGAAATAGAGCTCACTTGTGTAGACAAATTTTTAACGTTCAGGACGTGAGAAAATGAGAGGTATCGGAACGGATAACGTACCTACATTTTAGATTTTATTTCCTTCTCCCTCTCCCAATCACCTTCTATCCTCCCTCCTCCCTCCCGCCCTCACTGCCCCCTTCTTTCTTCTTATTTTGTAGCTAGAGGAATCGAACGAAAGAACCGTTGAATACAAATGGACGTACGTAACGAATAGAGAAAAGGTATAGCTTATATGTTTCGTTTTTATCTTTGTCCTAAATTTTACTTTCAAAATTTTTATATTGCGTTCATCGCGTGATCCTTGCCACACGCGCAGGAAAGTTTCGTTTTTAGAACGACTGACTACTGAATTTGATAATGATAGTCACGGATTGATTTAGGATGTGTAAAGTGTACGCAGCGTTTACAAATGCATGAACACATACGGCACACATTTTGAGTGTTGACTCGTTGTTATTGTTAGCCTGTTAGTTAATTAGTAAGAGTTGCAAATGCGGGCTATAGTTGGTCCCTGTCCCCCTGGAGCCCAGACACCCCCTGTTCTGGAGAATATTCGAAATGAAAAACATAAGCGATGCCTAATACCGTTGTACACCCTCCTTATCCCCTCTCCCCTTCCCCTTGAAATGTGACGGAAAGGTAGAAAGTTGAACACGACGAGAAATATTAATTCATTTGTATCGAAGTGACTGCATATCACCATATTGTCTTATCGTATAGCCTCTAACGAAAGAAAACTAGCTTGTACTTTGGCCCCATTGGACACACTGCACACCCTAGTAGATATGAGAGAAATGCAACTTCGTGTGGAAATTAATAAAGGGAATTACAAGGAATTCAAATTTAAACAGGCAAAAAGCAAGAAAGGTACGATTTCTATTCGTTGAAAAGATCGAAATTTCGAAGCAACAAGATATATCTCTCTGCATGGCGAACGATTGTGGTTAAAACTCTCGCATCGACTAGCATTTTGTTGCGAATTTTCTTCATTTTTTTACTTTAGTTTATACACGTTCCTTTTTTTTCTTTTTTTTTTTCCTCTCTCTTGGTGTCACCGATACTACTCTATATATCACGGTAACGATGACGAAACTGCGTCTAACAATCGAACAATCGAAAAAAGTCCCTCACTTTTACTTCCTGTCCCCAGTAGTGCGATCGTTTAAGTGGACGAGTAAAAGGGAAAAGAAAAAGAAAAGGTAGAATGAATACGCGTTGTGCCTGTGACAGAAGTGTGCGAAGAGAAAAGCGATGGAGCGAAAGTGAAGGATGATGCGGATGACGCGAGTAGGAAGGGGATAGAGAAAGCGGGCGAATGTATGAGTGCGAGTGTGTGTGCGTGTGCGAGGGAAGTGAAAGAATAGAGGGAAGTTAGTTACAGAAGCCAGCAGTCGAAAAAATTAACCGATCTTGTCTCCATACCGATCAATATTGCTACCTTTCATTCCTTTAGTCCCTTTCCCTCGTAACTCATTATTCACTTACCATATTTTATACCTACCTATTCTACTTACCTACACACCCTATTTATAAAAACATAATATCTTGGATATAATAATATTAATATTAACGATACGATAAGGATGATGATATTGCTAATTATACTGAGTGGGTTTTTGTAACACAATAATGTTTCACTATAAATTCTGGTTTTCCTTCAAAATTATAATAAAGGAAGATTATATACATATATAAGGCAGGCAGGTAGGAAAGAAGTATGTGCGAAAGGCAGAACGAAAGGAAGAAAGAAAGAAAGAAAGGACGTACGGACGAACGAGCGAACGAACGAAAACAAGAGATGAAAAGTTCAGCTTGCGGGGGCAAGGAAGCATAACCTGGCAAAAGCGGAGGCAGTTCACGGTGACGAGACTTTAGACTGATCTAGGTACTAGCGTTACAATATTGGCCCTACCCCAGCGACTAGGCGCCCCAATATTATTATCATTTACCCTTTGCTATTTTATACTTTGACCGGTGTGGCAGCTGGGGTGCCTGGGGGGTTATCGGTCGCATTTAGGATAATGCACCACTGTGGCTGACGATGCTGTAGCCGCGCGCGCCCTTTTACCCGGTCATTGCCCTAATTCGCGGCACACATCCTTGGGAACTTGACTCTTTTCTCGGTTGGCCCGTGTCAGGCGGATGTTGTGTGATTTTTGGGTCGCTCAATTTATGTTAATAACGACCCAAAGACGTGTTTTTTAATTATATATAAATATATTGTATATTATATTCCTGCGAATATGCATTTTGTGACGTGATGTTATTTAGCACTAATGAGGAAAACAAATAACAAAAGTGAACAATTGTATGGAAAGAAAAAGAAAGAAAAATGTTAAAAAAAATAATATCCCCTCTCCCCCCCCCCAAACAAAAAGATGAACGAGTACGTAACACTATCCACACAAACATATAATACGGTTTATGTTTCTCGCGCCACACATGCCACATGTCAGCTCCATGGCTAAAAACGAACGACAAATTTCGTAAGATCAAATTTTTCCATCGTTGATAATTGCGTTTTTAGATTTATTTTTTTTTTATTCATCTTCCAATTGCTTTGCTTTTTTTCCTTAATTCCCGCAATTTTAAAAGTTGTCCCTAATTTTAGTGTGACGTAGTTGAACGTAATGATTATTGATGAATTTGAAACAATGTTGAAATGGTTCCTTTTTCGGGCTAGGAGCTTGATTTAAAAGTGTCAAAGATTTTTGTGTATGACCAGATGTATTCTACATGTCTCAATAAACAGTTGTATGTGAATTACCTTTCTTAAACGATGCTACATTTATTTGGGTATCCCGCTGATACTACATACGATAGTTTTCTCCTTTTCATCACACCTGTTACGCGTCCTCCGTTGGAATTTACTTGACCGTGTACGAGAGTGCTAGTGATAACGAGTCGGCAAACGTGTTTCTGTTCGAAACTGAGGAATCTATTTTACAAAATTGCAATCGGAGAAAAGAAATTGCATAAACGTAGACAACTTGCATTTTCGTCTAGTGGAAACGAAGCGGAGAGGTGTAAAGGTAGAAAAAAAAACTTGGTAGGGAAAGAGGAGATGTTAAAGCAGCGTTTGAGCAAACTTTTCCAAGCTACTTGTAAGTGTAACGATTTATTTTCCGACTTTGCCTCATTGGTTGCAACGAAAGAATTTACACAAGCTTTTTAGTAGGTGTTGCAACAGCTCCCCACCCTTCAACGGACTATCTACAGCGACCTCTGTCCTATCGTTGGGGCGTGTTAGGTGGCCAGTACCTCCATAGAAGCAGAGATCGGGGGTTGTCTGCCTAACGGTGCACCTGCATATTGCCGCGCGTCGTTCTCTCATTTTTTTTTTACTTCTCTTCTGTTTTCCTCCCCTCAGAGTAGGTACGCAAGAGTGTGCGTACGTGCGCGCGCGTGCGCGCACGATCACACGCATCCTAGAGGGAAACCGCATTCGTTAGACAACAACCCAAGTTCCTGTTTCTTGATCTTCCGCCGCGCTGTTTTATAATATACGGATACCATATCGATTCTAATCTCGCGGTACGACTACCTTTAGTGATACGGGGTACAAGTGTCGCGATACAGTTCCAATGGATTACTCGAGAATACGGCAGTCGAAGTTCGACATGGAATCATCCTTTTATCCGGTTGTTCACTAATCTCAGTTCCTCGCAATGCAGTGTTTGAGATACTGATCAAATTGTGATACACGATAGCATAGATCACGTATGGATGTACGATATCGAATCCAGCAAAGTATGTCGCCTAGTGTTTTTCTGCACACTTCTCGCAAGCTATTCGAATGCTTTGAAACGTGAAACGTAAGGTTTCAATTGTCGAACGCAGTCTCCCGAGGTACGTATCTCACGGCGTACATGTATTATCGCCGGTATACGCCCTCGTTCATATAGAATGCAGCAAAATTTGTCGATAAGAAAACGAGATGGCTAAGAATTACACGGTTCGTTCGAAACACAACGATATAAAATTCCATATGTACGAGTCACTTAACATAGATTGCTTTTGGTGCGTGCGCGTGCGTGAGAGAAAGGGGGAGAGAGAGAGAGAGAAATTTTCTTATTTCAAGTATGGTGGTGGGTCGTTGGTGATGTTCTACTCGTAAATATAAATGCTCTCGCGGATCATTGAGAACGATACGTTTATCATCTTTGTGTTTTGTGTACATTCGAAGAGGATTGAATTTGTTCGTTATTTGAATCATATGCGCGAAGCGAAAGGACGTTCCCGAGGGAATCATTTTTTACAGCAAGACTACGCACCTGTACGCGTGTCATTTAATGCAGAAAGTCTTGGATGTTACTTAGGCCTGTCCGAGCAGGAGGTTGATACGTAGCGCAATCCTGTCGGTAATCATCGGAGGCAACTGCTATTGACCACCTTGCTGCCTATATCGGAGGTTGGGGTTCGGGATACCGTGGGAGGGAGTAACAAAGTGGGTGATTCCAATACGAACGCGTTTTCGCCTTTTCCCATGGATATTCGTTGCACGATTCGTTTGATAATTTATAAGAACGAGTAGGATAGTGTTGACGACGATCGCTTCCCGTCGTCGTCGCCACCTACCGTCACCCGCCGCCACCTGCCGCCCCGCCACCTACCGCTGACGTTCGCGCAGAATCAGCTAAAGGGCGCAACGCGTACGCTTCGAGGGCGTGGCAAATTAGCATGCGACACGTGTTTCAGATTTCAGTCGACCTGTGATATTTTCTCCGCTCGCGTAAATGTTGCGATGAAATTTTTTCCTCGGGTACCTCTACGCTGTCGCGTGGTCGTTTAATCGATCGCTCGAGGATGGGAGATTGTGAAATTTCTGCGAAACGAGCACGAGCGTGGTTTCTGTAATATCTTTCGGGAAAAGTTAACCCGATAAAGGTTTCGTAACAGTTTATCGACCAATCAGTTTCCTTTGATTTTGTTCGTTACCGCGTAAGCAATCGGTGCGACGACGATTACCGGGTAGAGGGTGTGCTTTTCTACATCTCCCTATCGTTCGTGTACCTAGGTTTCCAGTTCACGTTGACTCTCGAGTTTGCGAGGGGAAGAACGACTCACCGCCACAAGGAACCTGGGTGGGTTTCGGTCGAGTGAATGTGTTGTACTGGGTGAATTGAATTTGAACGCAAGGTTGCGTGCGCGCGTGCGCGCGCGCGCCCCTACCCAATAACGTGTTGGAACGCATGTGATTACAGATGATCTTCAGGATCGATATTTCATATTTTTCCTGTGCGTGGAATAGAGTTTGACGATATGGTAAAATCACAAATACCGGCATTAACGGCTTTTCAGCGGTTTTGCCGTAATGTATTCGACGTTTGTAATCAAGGCAACACTAATCCAGCAAAATGCAAATGTGTATTACTAGGATGCAGTATGGCTTCGATACTCTGGCATGCTTCTGGGAATAGTCTCGTTTCTCCCGCTTTTATCGTGTTCCTGCTGCTTTGTCCTCGCAGCAGTACAGGTTAGTAACGAAACCTATTCGTTTAAATATCTTCCCCCTTCCTTCAACCCGGCTCAGGCTAGATACCTTAAATTACTCGATGCTAGAGTTTCTTATCGATAATTTAGCGGTTAGGATAAGTTAGATTTAGCTAATTCCGGGAAAGTTGATGGCGACGCGAAAAGAAACGTTTATGGCGACGGGTGTTGGAACGTAAACGTGTCCCGTGGTAAAATAATGGTAAAAAGGGGTGAAGATACGTGTCGTCGTAAAACCGACACGTTTGATACGCAAGGCGGGAAAATGTTGACGCGGTTGGGCGTGTATGTATAGGCGTGCGCTGTTTGTGTTCTGGTTTCACAGAGTGCGATCAAAAGTTCATAAGCACAAAGGGCGGACCGTTGAATGGAACCTTCCACGCCCCGATGTTGATTAACCCTGAGAGGGATTCCCGACAATGCGTGTACACGTTTTTCGCTGGACAAGGGCAACGAGTCGAGCTGGTTTTCACCACGTTCGGACTACGTGGGACACCGCCAGCGTGAGTAGCAAAGCCTTTTCCATCGAACGGGGTAACCCACCGTTACCCCTACGCATCTCTACATGGTGTTATCTGTCGTATATTCGCAGGGGAGCTGCCGTTGGAGAGTTACCCACGTGAGTGTTCCACGTACGACGTTACGTCGCCGGTTCGACGTGGTTCGTTCGCGGGCAAACTATTTTTGTTCACAGATGAACTGAGGAAAAACGTTCGTTTTCAGTTGTGTTCACGAATACATGGACTTGTACTCGGAAATACGATCGGAGAACACGACCAAGTTGGTGGAAACGCCTTTCGGCGGACGGTTCTGCGGTCCGATACCACCTCGCAGGCGCGTCTCCCTTTACCAAGGGATCGCCTTTAGTTTCTACACCGATAAAAATATCACGTTACCCAGCCTCTTCAGTGGTACTTACGCGTTTATCAATGCATGTACGTTCTCTCTCTCTCTCTCTCTCTCTCTCTTTTTCTCTATCCCTCCCATTTCACCCTAACCTAACCACTCACCCACCCACCCACCCATCCATCCATCCATCCATCCATCCATCCATCCATCCATCCATCCATCCATCCGTCCGTCCAACCCGTTCTTGTTCTCTGGTTGCTTCTTCTCCTCTTATGTACATATATATATATATATATATATATATATATATATGTACATGTGTAATAACACGTGTGTATGTGTATATATACAACGATATACTTGTATATACGTACACTCACGTGTGCAAACACGGAGCTCGATCGCACCGTGCAACGCGTAGAGGCAGCGTAACGTTCTGGTGCAACGTTGTTTGCAGCTGAATTCGAGGTCGGAACGCCGGCTCCTAGCACACCGTGCTCTTTCACGGTAAACTCGGAGCATAAACGTAACGGTAACATATTGTCACCTACGTATCCGGGTACATATCCAAAGGGTCTCGCATGTACCTATCAATTCACTGGAAAGCCTGGTCAACGAGTACGCCTAGAGTTTCGAGACTTTGACTTGTTCTTCGGCGGTCAACAGTACGTAGCGTACCAGACAAATATTTATCGCAATTCGATACGAGTATCGTCCCTGTTATCAGTTACACGTTGCTATTACTCGATCTCACAGCTGTCCTTTGGATTACGTGAAAGTGTACGATGGTTCGAATAATACCGCGGCCGTTATAGGAACGTACTGTGGTCAACAACGAAATTTAGTATTGTACTCGTCCGAGTCCAGCTTGTACGTGGTATTTGTTACGCTTCAACGTACAGCGAACACGCAAAATCGAGGCTTCAAGGGTATCTTTGAGTTCTCCGAGAGTTTCGTTAAATTAGGTAAGTAAGGGGGAAGAGGAGGAGGAAGAGGAGGAGTAGTAGGAGGAGGAGGAGGAGGAGGAGGAGGAGGAGGAGGTGGAGGAGGAGGAGGAGGTGGAGGAGGAGGAGAATAAGAGACTCTCTCTCACCAATGTACTACACGCTCCTCTCTGTCTACCCAGACTTCATAACCGCTTACAAGGGTGAGCATATACGTGGATCGGAGTGCGATCAGAAGATATTAAGTAAAAAGGAGTCTTCCGGGCACGTGGTTAGCCCGAACTTTCCGTATCCGTACATACCGAAAGTCGTGTGCCGTTACTTCATCTATGGAATGCAAGACTCGCAGCATCTCGAGCGCGTTCGGTTGGAATTTACGACGTTCATGATACCGAAAAACGAGACGGTAGGCGAGTAAGTAGGTTCCAAGTATATATAGATATACGTACATGTACGTATGTATGTATGTATGTATGTATGTATGTATGTACACGTATACATCTATTTATCTTCCAAGTCCTCCGCCGCCGCTGTTGTCGCGTCGGCGCGGATTTCTTTCTATTAATTGAAAGTTCGCGTCGGGTGTCCAGCTCTTCCTGTACCGACGGATATCTCAAGTTGTACTTGAAGGGACAAGAAGCAACGGATTCTTACGACAAATTCGATCACGAATTGTGCGGCGTGAAGGGCAATCCGAGCCATGTAGTTAGCGACGGGCCAAGGCTCGTGATGGTGTTTAGCAGCGGAGAATCTCAGGGACAAGGCTTCAAAGCACGGTGAGGAGAAAGGGAAAGATAGGAGAGAACGAGGAGGCAGACACGATCGTTGCTTTCTGTTTTCCCTTCTTGTAGATACAGCTTCGAAACGGAATACAAAATACCCGGGACCGCGGCGCCCGACGGCAGCTGCACCTTCACGTATCGTAGTTCCTCTCGCAAAAGAGGAGATTTCAATTCTCCGCGGCATCCTAGCAACTATCCGAGCGACACGAATTGCACGTATCTCTTCTTGGTGACGCCGAACGAGCAAGTTACTTTGATATTTGATTATTTTAAAGTACGGACAAAGAATACGAACGTGACAAGCGGTCACTACGGGTAAGAAGTGGATAACCGCAGGTTTTACATCCGTTCCGTCGCATCTGTGGGGAATTGCAGCATGAGCGGAGTTTGGCGTAAAGGCGAGAGGAAGCAGGGCAACATTTTCTTCTCGTTTCGTTAGATTTTAGTTTCGTTAGTTTTCGAAAAACTCCTCTTGCCGCACTTCCTTCTACATGCAACGCACACCACCCTCCGTACAGGTATAAACACGTCGCCGTGATATTTCTTTCAGGCTGGATATTTGTCAAGATGATTGGCTGGAGATATACAACATGTACCAAGACAATACGGAAAAACTGATAGGTAGATATTGCGGCAGCACAGCTCCCGGGCCAGTTGAATCGAATCTCAGTGCACTCGGTTTAAGGGTAATTCTGCATTCCGACTCCGAGCTGGTTTACAGCGGTTTTAAAGCACGTTACACCTTCGAAGTGGCGAAATCCATCTTTGGAGGTATACTATCCCCTAACTAATTATCAAATTCCTCTAAAGTTACTTTCCCACGATTCTTGCGTTTTGCAGATTGTGGATCGAACATAAGCAGCGAAAACTATGGAATTATCGCCAGTCCAAATTTCCCGAACAAATACGACGGACCGGCGAGGAATCTTGCTAGTAAAACTTGTAATTGGTTCATACAAGTCCAACCGAATCGGCGAATATTGTTGAACTTTGAGCTGTTTTCGGTAGAGGGTGATCAATCAGGTACAAAATGTTTTATTCGATAGGATTATTCGAACATATTATGATCGTCGAACATATTGTAACGAATAATGGTTCCTTCAGTTCGTGGTTGTCCAGCTGCGGTCCTACGTATGTGGTATTCCGTGTCGTCTACCCCCATTGAACTGTGCGGCGTTAAAGCACCGAACGTTGAGTGGACTTACCTCTCCGAGGATCATAATATGCGCCTTAGGTTCGTTGCTCGCACACAACACGGACACGCCGCACACCTCCCCCCTTTCTTAACTTTTCCCCCTTTTCCTCCTTTCTGTCCTTTCTGTCCTTTCTGTCCTTTCTGTCCATTCTCGCATCTTTACACCCCCGAAACATTCTAAACGACACACGCTCGCGCAGAGAACAAACGATTCGAGGATTGATCGGGCCTCTTCCTCTCTCTTTCCTTCTTTTCTTTCAGTTTCATATTGGCCGACAAAGCGGTAGGACAACAAGGATTTAGAGCAACCTGGACCGAAGTAAGCACAAATATCGACTGCCAGAATCAATTTTTCTGCAGCAAAAGTAAATACTGCATTGCAGAGTCGCTTCGGTGTAATAACTTTTATAATTGTGGCCCGGCCGACACTTCGGACGAAGAAAACTGTAAGTTTCATAATCGTTAGAAAGAACAACAGAACAACTACTACTCCTTGTAAACGCGTCGTTGGTTTCTACTCCTTTTATTTTTCCTTCTACTACTATCTAGTTGACACCTGTACGCGTGGCCGCGACCTCGCGACCGCGCCCGCGCACTTTTTTCCGCCATACACTCTATATACATAATATACGTATGCTTCCGGATCCAATATCGAATATGTAATTCCTTCGGATCAGTGAATAGATACTCTATTAATCTGCAACTTTACCAAGCGTATTCTCTTTTTCTACCGAGTATAAAACCTTCAATTGATCCTTCTCATGTATGTATACGTTACGCATATACGCGAGTGTCTATGTATGCATGCATGTACGATGGATGTGTGCGCGCGCGAGCACATATGCCACGCAATCGAATCGTGCCATCTGGGGTATTGTACAGGACGGACACGAATCCAGAGAAATTCGAGGGCACTCGAACGACAAATACGTACAGGTTTCACATTTAAAAAAAAAGGAAAAGTTTCTCTCTCTCTCTCTCTCTCTCTCTCTCTCTCCAATATTGCATACATATAAATACAAATAAACACGCGAGCGAGCGAACGAGCGAGCACGTACATACACGATCTATCGAACCTTCCTCGCCCTGCGTCTTTTATCGTGAAAAACTAGCAGTCGACCATGCTAATATCTACCGTTGTTCGTTGAATCTGAGAATACGTTTTCGAGATGATAATCGAAATTGGTAGATACTGCACGAAGCATGCCCTATTCCGTCTACTTTGCTCAAAGATTCGATTGAACAAACACATGTTACGCTTCGATGCGATCAATTATTTCTCGAGATACACGTTTTACGAGAAACTCTTAAGATACGTCTATTAACGGGGTTAGGGAGCGAATGTTTGACGATATAGTAAATAGTATCTTTCTCAAGGAGAGACACAAGTATGTACAGAATTGTGTAATATTTTGGGTAAGTAGTACGTAGCTGTGTGTGGTACAGGTGAGAGAATGGAAGGATTGCGTGGGGGTGAATGACTGTGTGTGGTGTCGCAGGTGCAGCATCAGCCCCATTGTCACCAGCACTGGCTGGAGTCTCTGCCATGCTTCTTCTCTCTCTGTGCTTTGTGTTCGTGGCCATCTGAGCCCCTCATGAAGCTTTCGACGATCCGGCATGTTATGATCTCCCCTATCACGTGAGTTCACTCACAGTATTGCACATGTACCGTTCTTCATTTTTCTTTTTTTCATTTTTCTTTACGAAACACTACCAGTGACACACACACACACACACACACACACACACACGCATACACAGTGTCGCGCGCGAGAATAGACGACCTCCCACGGTTTTTACGTGTTCCGTTTCACATCGAATTTTCTCAATACGTATTTACGTCCCTTTTCTACTTTGCCAACTTTTTCAATCAAGTATAGAAACGCGACAGGCCTTACTTTACCGTCCTTAACATTTTACACAAGAAGTTTAGAGAAAAACGCATGGATACGGTGAATGCAGACTTGTTCATATACGATAGCATGTGAATTCTTTCTCTCCATCCATCCTCCATCTATCTATCTATCTATCTATCTATCTATCTATCTATCTATCTATCTGTTTTTTCCTTATTTCTACGTGTCCCTACCCGTATCCACGACCATCCCCCCCCCTCCCCCCCATTCAACTTTTGCACAACGTATGCACGCCCGTGACTCCCGTTCTCCAAACGCTCACGTTCTTTATGGACCGTCGATCTTTTTTGCAGCTTCTTTTTACTCTTTCACGAGAACGACCGATAGGTAGTATCGCGTGCGCGACGTCGGAGCTTTCCGAAACGTTTTACTTTCTTTACCGGCACCGTCTCTTTTCAACGAATTCCGTAACAAATCCTTTTACTTTTTTCCATTAAACCTGTCGTGACGGTGAGTTGGGTATCTTTTAGAAATAATTAAAATATACGTGTAAATCGACAAGTCAACCCGAGTGGTATGCGGTTTACGATCGTTGATGACAATCGGATGCGTGGTTTGCGGTGGGTAAATCGTGGGATATAGTAATGGTACATCGGTAAAATCGTAGGGTATTAAAATAGTAGGTACGTAGAGCGAAGGCGAACCGGAGAACGTACGGAAACGTGCGCCTAATCGAGGATAATTCCATTTCAGGTGATACAGCTGTGCAGACAGATAATTTCGCCGTTCCAGCGGTTTACGCTGTCGGTGGTGCGTTGGTTGCATTGATCGTCTGTCTGTTCTGTCATCGAAAGTTAAAGGGACGAGTTCAAGCGGTGCGTCTCAACGACTTGCGCCAACGTATAGACGAGAGACATCGATGTTATCACAATGAAAATCTCCTTCAACACCACCACTATCACCAGCATCAGCATCAACATCAGTATCAGCATCCGCGACACCGTCATAAACAACAGCAACATGAAGAGCAACGTTATCAAGATTCGACAAAGGATTCGAGATACCATTTAGAATTATCCACAAGTCCGGTGAGTGAGAGCGACGTCGAAGAAGCTAGTAGCCTCAACAGCGTGTGACATCGTGCCACCATCCTATACGAACGCTGTTTGCAAATTTCTTCCACTTGTGTCGCCGCTGCCGTCGTCGTCGTCGTCGTCGTAATGCATCAACGAAACGTCATACATTGTACGCTGATAATCATGTTTTATCATTCGATCCTATCGCGCATCGAATCGACGTGACAGCACATCCTCGAGGGTGTTTGAACTCACTTCGACTTAGAACAAAGGAATACTAATTTACCGTCGTGTTTTATCAAATATCGTGTATTCTCGATTAATGAAAATTGTGTACGCATTTTATTAAACGGCTCGTAACTTGCAACGTCACGTACGATTCTTTCCCTCGCAGACGTACGTTAGATGCAATCCGTGCTCCTGTCCCAAGCTTTGGCTCTTTTAAACAATTCTGCTGCACAGCGTGCAACACTTGCGCATGCGTATGCACATACGCGTGCGCGCGCATGTGACAGATGTACGATTGCGCGTGCGATAAAGCCGCGTTATATCGATGAAGAAATTCTCGTTGGAAGATGGAAGGATCGCCACAGAAGAAGCAAGTACGTGTATATTTCCGAAACGCTTGTTCCTTCGGAAGAACATTAAATATGTTTTCACGTCTAGTCTATCGAATTTGTTGTTATCTCTGCAACACTCTCGTTGATCTCACTTTTCCTTCTCTTTCCTTTCCATTCCTGATGACCTACCCCGTCGAAGAGCGAAGGGCAAACGGTACAAATTTCTACTCGTATCCTGTCTGAACATCCGACTAATATTACACAGTATACACGTTCGCTACCACATAAGATGTAGCGTTTTAATGTACATATGCATACGTAATGCGCACACATTTTGTACATACGAGAACGCGATATATCTTTTTATCGGTAGGAAACGGTTCAGTTGTGAACGTATTTTTTTAGGCTTACGACGAAACGGTGTCGAGTAAAATGCGTAGGGTGTCGTTACGCGCGCGCACCCGTTGTGTGCGTGCAGGCAAACTCACGTCTCGCCTCAGTTGACATGCGTGTAATTCCGGGTTTTCTTCCGGGTAACGGTTACGCGTCTTTTCATAATGCAGCCAACTCATAAGATGTGCGCGCCTCGTTTGTACTTACTTTACCATTTCTCTCTCTTCGCTTTCTTCGCTCCTTCCCCGTATCACCTCTCCGGCACCCTCCTGCTCAACCAACTAACCTTTCAATTATTTTCGATCACGCTGCAATTTCAAAGTGTCACTCGTCTACGAACTATCTAATAAAAATACTTTCGTAGATGAAAATTCTTACGACGAACAATTTATGCGAGTGTGTATGTATGTATGTGTACGTGTGCTCGTGCGAAAACTGATAATGCTGCCATTTATTATTTTAAACAGTTCAATTATATCTATTTGTGTAGGTGGAAATCGAACGTAACGACGTACCGTTTTTATTCGCTGCGACCAAACAATTTGATCGATCGATCGATTGACCGTCGGAAGAAACAACCGATCGATCGCTGTGTTGCCGACTAAAATCGAATTGTTTCCTTTTTCTTGGTCCTCGTTAATTTGATCGTCGTTGCTTCCCGTTTCTATACAAGATTCTTGGAAACGAATCAATAGCACAACAATGGCAAGAAAAGTAGGGTATGGTTCAAAACGGAGAAAACGATCGTATCTCGCATGTTCGAAGGAACGAAGGGAGGAACAACGTTAACGATCATCTTCGGCAATATAAGCAGTCACACAAAGTAATGAGCAAAAGGTGAAATAATAAACGATGTAAATTGATGATTTATGCGTGTGCGTGTAATATACTCTACACTTGTGATTTCGATTTGGAATGAATCGACCCCCCTTTCCTCCCATTATTTTATCAAAAGACATTCAATATCGTGAAAAGTACATAGAAAAGAGTACAAATCGTTGTATCGAAAAGCAAGCACGTTTAATCGCGATACCGTTTTTGCATCTCTTGGTTTCTATCGAACAGATTGCTTCGGACGTTTAAAAGTTCGATACACCTCACATGTCCGATGCACGATACTATATACATAAAACTTAGAAATCTATGGGGTTATTCGACAGTTATTTGAGAAACAGGGACAAAGGAAATAACTAGAAGAACAAAGGGAAAGTAATAAACAGAAGAAATACGATTACGACGACATGACGAAACATCTCTCTCTCTCACACACACACACACACACACACACAGCAATTCACATATAAATGGTATTTTCAACAGTGGTGACGACAGCATTTACCGATATCGATTATAAGTTAACCATGAATTCGTATTGTACAAGCATCAAATGTGTTACAAATGATCATCGATGAGGTGTGTTAAATTTGCTTGGATGAAAGGGAAGGGTATACAGTGAAGATAACAAAGAACATTGGCAATTTCCATGGGGCGAGCACACGTGTGCTGTATAAAGTTACAATGTTTGGGTCCCGTAGATATGCTAAATGAAGAAAGGGAAAACAGAAAGGTGTGCGTGGACTGAGGGGCTAGATGAGGCGATGCGATTGCGCTGAAAGACTATACTTGCACGTACTGTTCGTCGTCGGTATCTCCGTTGATCGGTCCAACAGAATGACCCTGACTCTGATCTTGATCGTGATGTATTCTTTCGTAATCGACATTGAACTTTTGTCTCTTGACTTTCTCGTATCCGTCGCGATCACCTTGTTCGGACTTGTAAGCGTTCACTTGTTCGTACGGCGGTTCCTCCGCGTGAGTGACGCTCATGTATTTTACGCTCTCGTAATTAGGATCCCCGTGGTTGACAGACTCGTAGTTAGGATCGGTATCGCTATCGCCGGGTCGGCAGACCGATGCGTAGTTTGGTTCGGCCGAGTCGTCGTGCGGCATACTCTCGTAGTTTGGTTCCGAATCCGTGTCCTGATCGATCTCGATCCTCTTTCTTAATCTGACTTTCTCGTAACCGGGATCCTCGCTGCTCGCATTGCTGATCTGTCGGTGTTTGAACGGGGCGGAGTAAGAAGAAGCGTTTGGTAAATTTGTGCTGTTCCGCAGAGAGATCGAAACGGAGCTGGATAGGTTAGCTTTCTGCTGGTAATCCGGTACAACGTCCACTGCTCGTTGGTGCGGTCGTAGGATCTCGTAGTTCGGATCGCAGGGTCCGTGAATCGTTGGCTGTTTCTTCGCTAGATCCGCGTTCACCGCTTCGTAACCGTGATCGTCACCGGGTGGCAAAACACCATGATTCGTCGCGTCCACTTCTTCGCCGGTGGTTCTCGTAGAGGACAGCGAAGGGGATACTTTCAACGACAAGTCTCCGTCTGAATGAAGATTACCGTTACTATTACCATTACCACCACTCCCATCACCACTACAACCACTAGCAGTAAGAGGAGCAGCAATCAAATCGGGTTCCCTCTTTTGTATTTCCATAGAATCGTGACTAGACCATGAAATCCTGTTCACTTCGACGAGACTCAATTTCCTACCGGAACCAACGACCAACACTTCGGAGTGAAGACTTCCGTGAGAGTTGAAATGTGCGTCGATTTGTTCTTCCAATTCCACGTCCTTTTTCTTCTTCATCACTTTCGCGTACATGTCCTCCAAGGATTTACCACTGGATAAACTTGATTTGTAACGATCTTCGGTCTTTGTTCTCTTTTCGATCAACGCGTACACATCTGTCATCCCTTCCGGTGGAGGTGGTAACGGAGAATTAGCTTGACGTTTCTCCGGTTTTGGTGAACCAGGGTTTATGATGGAACTGTTGGCACTCGAGGATGAAGCTGCACCCGAGTAAGTGATTCCCGATAAAGCGAATGCAGCGTTAGTCGCATAAATTCAGTAGTTATTGTTATGAGCTTACCTTGCCTGGAATGAGCATGCGCAACGTGGCGCAAACTGTCGACGCTTGGAGGTTGCGGAGCAGGATAACTATCTTCGGAACGTGACGGTGTTCGAGAGAACAACGTTTGTTCGGTTTGAACTCGTTGAACCTCTGTCACCGTTGGCTGTATTTGAGCGTAAGTTTCGCTACCGCTGGTGTATACTTTGTCTTGTTCGTCGATAGCAGCGTACATTTCATCTGTCAAGTGAAATAACGCGCATATCCTCGATTAAATAGGGTACTACAACGAAATATTATCGACGAAATACACACGCACACACATACCAGAGTCGTCCGAAACAGTTGCATAATGGGGATCTATGAGTGGTCGACTGATTTGATTCTGGCGACAAATTGTTTTCGTTTGCGCGATGATGTTTGCCAGAGGCTCTCTCACGCTAATGCTCGTGTACCCTTCTGCAAGTAGAAAAGAAGACAAGGACAAAAATATAAAAGATAGAAAAACGAAGAATGAAGAGGGCAGAGAGGATCGTGTATACTTACTCGAGTCTTGAGAATCTCCGCTGAAATGATGCGGAGGACTATTGGTCTGAGATTGAGGTGGCTGGGAAAGTAACATTAATAAAGGTGGCGTCATGTAGGGTAAGTCTTGATTGGCTTGTACTCCCCCCGATATGGCATTAGCCGCTTGAATATCAGACGGTGGCCCGGTTTCGGCTGACAAAAGGGAATTATGCGAAGAAGATCGACGAGTTCTTGGCGGAGCCACCGGGTTTCCAGGAACTTGACACGTTGATGTTGACGGTTTATCCGCATCGATCGTTTGTTTGTTATTATTACTATTATTATTATTATTATTATTTCTGCAATGTTATTACCAAATTTATGTAAGAAGAGAAAGTATACACGCACGCAAGCGTGTGCAAACAAGCAAAGATATAATTCAAAAAGGACAAATCGTCTTAGACACTAATACTTATTACTCTACGCTTATTACCGATTCGATTGGTTAGCCTCAGTTTTTTGAACATTTTGAAGTTGTGCATACGGATGTTCGACTGGAACAGGCATAAACAGTTACGGATAAAATAGAAATTGACCAGCGAAAATAAAGGAAGAGAATGCAACGATGTAAATGCGCAGGAATTCTATAATTCTTGTTGCATTCGTACCGTTGGCAGAATTGAGCGACGTTGCAAATCTTGAATACTGATCGTCCGAGCTTTCTTGAGTCAAAGAATTTTGATGCAAAACTTGTGGCGCTTCCAGTTCAGACGCATGTTGTTCCTTCACCGCTAAGATAAATGCAGTATGCGTCGTTGAAAAATGAAGGATTGCATGTGCGCGTGTGTCTGTATTACATAGAATATGCAGGTTCGTTGAAACGAACTTATACCTGTGTCTCGTACTGTCGCATACAGTTCCGAATGATCCCCGATTACTTCGGAGGTATCGTATATATCTTGAGGCACGGATACAGTCGCATTCTCTTGTCTTTTCTCTTTATCTTTCGGAATATCTGGAAGACTTCTATTGGCACTGGTGGTCGACCTATGTGCATAGCGTAAACGTTTCTCGGTATCAAGACAGAAAAATGAACAGGCATTGCAGTACTAATTTGTATCGCGTTGCAAATAGCGATCAACAGTGAGCATTATCAAAGACTATGCTAGAATAGGAGCATCTACGTTTAATAACGAGAGTGCATATTGCCGAATCAAGTTTATGATGGCAGGAACCTTTTTCCGCTGTCAACGGCATCTTGGGTTGCTACACGAAGGGCATCTGTCATCGGTATCCTGTTAAAGCCGTCGTTGTCAGAATCGTTTAGAGTTACCATTCCAGCAAGGCCAAGAAATTCATTCCTATTTAAAGGAATTACAACTGAACGTATCCTCGTAAACGATACGATAAACAGCATTCTTAGTTTCAACGTAAAGTATCGAATCTTTAATTTTATCTTTGTTAGTAGGAATGTATGCAACGTTATTCGTTCAAAAAATACTAAAGTACTTTTGTAGATATAAAAATCTGTGGTCGCGTACTTGTTCTCGTTCCGGCGACAGCTACATATGCAAGCAACAATGAGACCAAGAAAGGATAGCAATGCTCCGACAGAGAGAACCCAGTAACACCAGGCACCTTCTTCGAGAAAGGATTGTATCATGTTACGGCGTGTATGCTTAAGGCCTGTAAAATACAGCTTTTTAAAACAAGATTGAAGAAATGTACAGATTTTTTGCACCTCTCAAAAGTTACCTTTCGATCAAGTCATTGTTGTAGAATCAATTTCCTTTGCTTCAACGATATGTAAATTTCTATCTCTAGATAACTTGTTTCCCTTGCCTTTTGTTTTCTCCACCACGCCTCACTTCCGCGCGCTCACTCTCTCTCCCACCCCCCTCTCTCTCTCACCCTATTTTTAATATCTATATAATTTAGCATTACATTTTGTCGTATAGTTACGTTATGAAATTCACGTATTCAGACATTCGACCTGTCCTCGTGATATTTACTCGTTCGAAATGGTTGCGAGATAACTGATTGATAAAAAGCGATCAGAGTCATTTTGTCTTGCACCCGCAGTTACGCATATATGCACTTAGTTTGTACACATTTTCTAAGGGTTTGTGAACGATAAAATAATGTTGGAGGAATCGTAAAATGTCATAAAGTAACGAGACTTGTATCAAAGATACATACACACACACGCACTAAAAACGAATAACGAATACTTGATTTACATCGTTCGATCCGGTACATCGTGCAGAATCAAACGCATTTTATTCCATAGAAAGAATACCGAAAAGCTGAAATGTTTCGTCGTTTTTAAGAAATGTTTAGCGCGCGCGTAATTGTGTATTAGTATATCGATATACCGTGGATACGTACTTTTGACATATCACGATCCTGAAATAAGGTTACGTTATTTGTGCATGCTGTGTGCGTAGAGTAAATATGCAGCTACCTACTCACACATTTATAAATCGACGTAAGATATCGATATTAGCGATTTCTCGATTCCTACACTTCGACAATCGATAGAAAGTGCGAGATTAACGGGATGTTGAGAAATATCTGACATTACAGTGATATCGGTAAAACAGGATTTAAACTTGAAAGCATTTTCTTTCTCCCTGAACGGTTGTATTCCGTTTTGACAAGCGGTTTTTCATGTAAAAAATGAAAGTTTTACGATATAGAAATAACGGTGACATAAAGGTTATCTAAGGTATTACAACGGTACACGATGATGGAGAGTTGTATTAAAATATATAACAATATACACATGTATTTTACATATATATTCATATTAATAACAGATCACGTTGTAATCTAAGGTTACGCGCGACCATGCGGTATGCGCGTGCGCATGAAAGTACGTAGGTACATCGTTTCGAGGGTTCGCCTTTCATTTCGGATCGGTTATTGAAAAGATCTGAAACGACTTAAAAACGGAGGGGAAAACGTTGTGATTCGCCGCGGAATAAAAGAAGAAGATAAAAGAATGGACGAAGAATGATCGTCCCAAGTCCTGAAGGTTTCTCGATGGATTGCGAAATACACGGCACTATCTGACGATAAAACGAATAGATGAATTAAGCTACGAGGTTATAAACGTGTGTACATACGCACGTGTGTACGCGTATGTACGCGCGTGTTTGTGTGTGTGAATGTAGGTATGTATATGAATATCAAGGCGTAACTTTTTCGTAACTGGTTCGGCGTGAAAGCGAACAAAAGATTAAGGTTATCTGTCGCATTTGGTATCCTGCGTAGTAGAGCAAGTAACGTAGATAGGTAAAGAAGAACCATCGCAGTATCCGTAGAATTGTTGCAACTGAGCCTGCGACTGGGAATGGGGGTGGGAGTGGGAGTGGGAATGAGAGTGGGATTGCGCGGTGGCAGGAGGTATGAGAGTATGCATAAGGTGGATCGGTGGTTGGAGGAAGGGCATGATTTGGACGGGCGTGGCTGGCATGGATGCAGCGGCGATCGCGGTATTTCCACGGTCCAACGTGGATCCCCCATTGTAGGATCCGAGATAGGTGTCATGATTAATCTTGCCAGAGTAAACGCTCGCTGGTCTGATCATCGAGACATCTGGAATAGTGCTGGCGGCGAGTGCTGCGGCGAAGCGTCGCGTTTCGTCTACCCTTCCGGACCATCTAAATCGGCAAACACAGATCACGATCACGATCAGAGCTATAAAAGCGACCACGCCTGCGACGATACCAATGATGAGGGTGTCGTCCGTTCCAGATATGTTGGCCGGCGTTGGCCTCGAGGGAGTGGCGAGCGTGCCGGGGCGATCGATCGCGTGATAAACGACCGGTGCCACCGTCCAGATGATCTCGGGTTCGGCGAAGCTCGAGGGTGAGTTGGTTGGGTGTGGGTGCGATGCAACGGTTCCGATAGAAGTGGCAGTGGTGCCGTTGTCGCCGTTGTCTCCGTCGTCGTTGTCGTTGTCGTTGTCGCCGAGACGATGATCGAGATAGGAGGTCGAAAAGTTACAGGACAATTGATTTTCCGTTAGGTTGACCAAGGTAGACCCGGCGAGGTGGATCGGAGCAGAACAACGAACTAGGTTGGAGGGATGGTGGCGGTGGTCGTTGGTGTTGGCCGCTCGAAGCCATTTCCACAGGTGGCTGGCGTCGCAGTTGCAAACGATCGGATTGTAAGCAAGTCCGTTGATGGTAACGGTGCCGGTTCGTTCGTCGAGAGCAGCGAGAAATTGGGCGGAAAGGGTGGTGAACTTGCTGTCGGAAATGTCGAGATGCAGCTCGGCGGAGCGGGGGACAGGGAAGAAAAGGGCGGCCGGCATCGAGTCGACGGAGGTGTTCTTGACGGCGACGATCAACTTTCGCCCCCTGACGCCAACCAACGAACTCGAGAGAACGTTCCTGAGCCGGTCGCCGCGCAGTATCACCTCTCTTAGTCGAGGATGGCTGCGCAGAGAGAGTTGCTCGTTACCTACCGAGGAATCCTTGATCTCGATGTCCAACGTTTCCAACTTGCTCATCCCCTTCAGGATCCCCTGAACGTCGAAATAGCCAAGCTTCGGATAGTCGTAGGCAGAGAAGGAGCGAAGGTTCGCGAACGGCTTGAAAGCGTTCCTCTCGATCCTGGTGCAGTCGGGCAGATGGGAGATTTTGAGGGAACGTAAACCGATCAGGCGGTCGAAAGTGAGGGATTCGTTGATCGTTCGTGGCCTATTGCCGGAAAGATCGAGCCACCGGAGGGCCGGGAGGGATTTGAGCGCGGCGATCGCGGCACCGAAATCCGGCAGCCGGTTCCTCGAGACGTCCAACGTTTCGAGCATCGTGGCGCGGTCGAGGACGCCGGAGCCAAGTTCGGTCAGCCCGTTTCCAGAAAGGTTCAGCCGTTTGAGAAACGGCGTCTCGAGCCTGACGGTTAGACGCTCTATCCCGGTATTGGCCAGGTTCAACGAGCGCAGGATCTTCGCCTCCCCTACTAACCCATTCACCGCGTTCTCGGTCAGAGGATTATCCGAGAGATCGAGCTCCTTCACGTTGCTCGCCACCTCCTGGCTGAACAACTCGACCAATAGGTTTCGAGCGAGATTCAGCCTGGAGAGGGAGCCCGCCTGGCTCTGCAAGGATTTCATCGGAATCTCGTTCAGCCGATTCCCGGACAGATCGATACTCTCGACCGATCGCACTCTACTCGGCTCGAAAATAGTCTCCGGCAGAGAGGACAACCGATTATCCCGAAGATCGAGATGCTCGAGACGCAGCAGCCCTTCCATCGTTCTCTCGCTAAATCCTTCGATCTCGTTCCTGGACAAATCGAGCAGCTGCAGCTGCGTTGAATTGTGAAAGGCCAGCTCGTCGACCGACTCGATCCGATTCGCGGCGAGATTTAGCGTCCGAAGACGGCCAAGTTGCGAAAAAGCAAACTCGCTGACGCGTTTCAACCTGTTCCCGGACAAGTCGAGCCATTCGAGAAATTGCAACGGGCCGAGGTACTCGCTCGGAAAATAAACGAATCGGTTGTCAGACAAAACGAGCTCTCTTAGCCTTGGATGAATCGCGAAAGCGGTCGGTGACAATCGATCGATTCGGTTGCCCGAGAGATCGAGCACCTCCAATCCTGTCCCGGTGTCGAAGTATTCACCGGTGAACGAGCTCAACTTGTTCTCCCGCAAGTTCAGGTGATAGAGGTTGCTCAAGCCGACGAACGCTCCGTTGTCGATGCGCTCGATGCGATTCGCGGACAGGTCGATCCTCGACAGATTCCCTAGACGGCTGAACGTCCCCTCCTCGATCCTCTCGAGTCTGTTCCCGCTTAGCGATATCCTTTCGAGAGATTCGAGATTTAGCAACAAAACTGCTGGAAGGATTCTTAGATCGGTACGCGAGACGTCCAGGTCAAGCACGGTGGGGGGGAAAACCGGCGGAAAACCACCGTAGAGTGGATTCGAGCTCAGATTCAGATATCGAAGGTTCTCGAGATGCTGGAACGTTTCCGGTGGGATGCGAGTCAACCGATTGCCAGACAAGTTCAGAGATACGAGCTTTCTCAAGGGTAGCTTCCCGTCGCCGATCGACGATAGCCTGTTCGACGACACGTCCAGCTCGAGCAACGACTCCTCCAACCCGATGAACGTGTCACGGCTGATCGTTGTCAGCATGTTCCCGGATAACTCGATCCTGACCAGCTTCTCAAACTCCTCGAACAAGCCGGCCGGTATTTCTCTCACCAGATTTCGAGTGAGTGCCAACGTGACGAGACTCGAGGCTGTCGCTTCGATCAACTCGGTCGGGAGGGCCGCGACGCGATTGAATTCCATGTGGAGATGAGCCAAAGAGGGCAGCCTGCTCAGTCCGGTGGCCGGTACCAGCAGAATATTGTTGTCTTGCAACGACAGCCATTTCAGCTTGGTCAATCCCTCGAACGAGGATTCCTCGATCTACAACGGAATACGAATTCGATCAACGTTGGATCCAACGAAGGAAGGGGAAATGGTACGTTGTCGAACGAGAAGGAATTCGCCTACCGTTCGTAACGCGTTCAAACTCAAGTCGAGCATGGTCAGCTCGGACAAGTTCGAAAACGCATTGACACCGAGGCGGCCGATGTTGTTTCGACTAAGATCCAGCACCTGCAGCTCTTTCACACCCGACAGATACGTCTGATCGATCTCCTGGAACACGAACCGTGTTCTTGTTCGTTACGCGGCTCGAGACAAGAAGAAAAAAGAAAAAAGGAGGAAAGGACAAAGGACGTTTGTAATCTACTTACATCGATCAGATTATTCGAAACGTTCAGGAACTTTAGCTCTGTCAGATGCCTTAGGGCGTCGGTTGGAAATTCTCGAAGAAAGTTCGTCGATAGATCCAATTGTAATAAATTGTATGCCCCTAAAAGTGCGGCCAGGCGATTCGGTGATTAGTCCGGTGGACGCGAAAAACTAAGAGGTGTCGCTCCATTATTTAAGTTATTTAAGTTATTTAAGTTACCTTTGAAAACGTCGCTGTTAAAGCGAGTAAGATCGTTGCGCGAAATATTGAGCAGCTGTAACCGTTCGAGCCCCGAAAGAGCGCCGTCTTCCATGTGAGACAGCTCGTTCTCGCTGAGATCTAAACGCAACACCGACTCGCCGACGATCGAGAACGCGGCACGTGGAAGCGATCCTAGAGAAGAAGAAGAAAGGAAACCGAACACTGTCACTGGATTAAACATTCCACTCATGCTACGTACCGATATTGTTGCCGGATAATGAGAGCACTTTGATAGACGTTGGTCCCTTCAACGACATGGTCGGCACCCTCGTCAAATTGTTCCCGTCCAAGTAAAGCTGCTCGAGACTCTCGCATCCCTTCAAGATACCCTCCTCGATACTTCGCAAACCGTTTCTGCTCAGATCGAGAAACTTCAGCTGCTTCATACCGTGAAACTCGTTGCTCGAGAATATCGGATTCAGGCTATCGCCTAACAAATTATCCCCCAGGTTTAATTCCTCTAATCCCGTCTGCGCTTGAAGCAATCGATTCATTAATCTGTGGATCGAGTTCCCGGATAGATCGAGCTTCCTCAACTTCAATTTGCTCGAATTCAGCAAATCCTCCGGTAGATTCTGATACCCGCTGTTCCTTTGGCTGATGGAAACGATCGGCTGCCCCCGCAGCACCTCCACGATGTCCCGCGTAAACACCACACGATCGCAGTTCATTTCGATCGAACTGGCGTATTTGGTAGAAAGGGCACATTTGCACGGGATCTGGAGCTCCCGCTTCAATTCGACACATGGTATCCATTCCGTTTGCCTCGTCGGAACAACCACAGACACCGAACAAACGATCAACGCCAGATAACACCTGGAAACGACCAACCATCGTCATCCTCCTCCGATTATCGGTAATCGGTAATCGCGGATATGCCAGATACACCGGCGTATCGAGCGAATGAAACCGAACGGCTGAAACAGGCGAGAAATGAAACGCACCAACGAAACATCAGGGCGGAAAACGTGGGAAGATTCGGAGAAACCGTTTAACGGTGATTTCTGCCTCTGCTTCTGCCTCTGCCTCTGCCTCTGCCTCTGCCTCTGCCTCGTCGGTAAATATACTCGAACTCGATTCGCTTAAGACACGTATGTATATCTATGTATGTATGCATGCAGCGCGAATCAAAGTTACCACCACGACCGCTCAATCACGCGCTTCCTGCTTGCTGATTACTTTACCGCAGGGAGGAAAAACGAGTCGGGAACACCTATGCGGACTGACTCTATTAAGGTTACCGGCCTCACTTCTCGATTATCCGTCTCACCTTCCACTCCTTTTCTTCTCGCTTCCTCCTCGCATTCGAGGCGACTAGAATAAATAAGAGTAACTCGGTTTCGTTTACCGCGATAGATCACGCGAACTGCCCGCTCGATAAATCTTCCGATAAAATCGTACGATTACTGGAAAAAGATATTCATCTCGCAATACAATCCATTTCCTTTAGCAAGAGGACAACTTACGCTATTCTCATATTCTCTGTTTCGCACTGTATTATCGTTTTTCCAAACACGACATCACCATCCGTGATGCATCGATAGCCGATAGATCACCAACACCGCCAGCTCTCGTTCAACCTTGATGAATATCACTAAGAATCCTTCTTCATCGTTCAACAGGATGTATCTTCTTTCTTTCTCTCGGGAAATTTCCTCTAGCTGTCTTCGAACAGAGAACCCCAGCCGGTCTCCTCTCTTTCGTTCTGCCTACGTGTTCCTCTTCGATTTTTCTCGCGATTCGATTGGATTAGTCTTGCTTGTCCTCCCTTGCTCGAAGGCGGCAACGAGAGAAGCGAAACGCCACCGCGACCGATTCGACAAACGAACAACTTCTCCAATAGATCGAGTCGAAAGAAAATTGTATTTGCAATCGAAACAAGGTGGGGATCTCGCGTTCTCTTGCCCTTCTCCAACGGATTCGCGGAGTCGGATGTAACGGGGCCCCACGTCACTTTATCTTACCTACCTCGAGAAACCTCCTCGACTGACGAAGCGACCGATTCACAGGTAGGGGAAACTGTAAAGCAGTCGAATCGAAAATATAACGTATATACGTAAACCTGTTGGATCGTCCAGCTCATATGTACATGTATGTAGTACACGCAGCCAGGAAAGAACACGAGATGTGATCGGATGAACGAGCGTAGGAATGTTAGTCGAGCAACCTTTCACTGCCACACCACCACGTTCGTTCGGTACATCCGAGTTTGCAACCTAAACCGTTACCACATCGCGCATCTTTGTCTATTTTATTCTCTTCTTCAATCCACTTGGGAATCCTGTTCCTCGAATATGATTATCATTTCGCTTCTCTACTAACTCGATCATTATCGCTTTTCATCAGGTGTTCGTGTTATTCGCTTGAATTTATAAATCCGATTCGAGTGCAATGTGCTCACGGATCCTTTTTGTAATGCATCTCTCTCTCTCTCTCCCCCTCTCCAACGCCTTCACTCTCTCTCCCCCCACCCCATCTCTCCCGTTGATAAGCACAATAATCGAACTTTTCGACGTTTGTTATGTTCGGACAAAGTTTGAGAGTTTGAACTAATGCACCCATTTAAGAATCGAACATTTACAGTTTTCATTTGTTCCTTGTGAAATTGATAGATATATTTCACTACTGTGCACCACCGTTCGTGGAATGCAGACTGTACTAAGGACGAGTTTGTCAAACTAATTTTTCGAACCTCATCCATCTCCGTGTATTTATTAACTTCACGGTTCTTCACGATTATAGTGAAACCTATTAATTAGTGCATCTTTAAAACAAATGGAAGTTTGCAAAAATGTCGGCAATGTTAATTGCGGATTGGTCTCCGTTGGGTCGAGACGTGTATTTTAGGTAACGACTGTATAAGGTTATCCCTGTGTTACGAACAAGAGGAAAGAAAAGAGGAAGTGTTATGAAGGAAAAATTATTATTTTCCAGGAAATTTGAATTGTACCCACTATCCTTTCAAAATGAAGTTTCAAATAATAATTTAATAGTGGCAGCTCCTTACGGTGGATCTATCGCTATCACCAGAAATCCCAAGAAATTGGTTAAAGTTCAAGGAGCAAATAAACCTATCATATATTTGTATACATCTTCTGGAAAATTAACGGCCAAGTTGCAAGTAAACCTTTCAAAAATGCGTAATTTGCTAATTATTTTTTATCTTATGTTTGTGATTTTTATCTGATTATTATGATTGTGATTATTCTTTTTTTAGTGGAGCAGCGGGCAGTTAGTTTATCTTGGTTGGTCTCAACAGGAAGAGTTGTTATGCATACAAGACAATGGCATGGTTCATATATACGATATGTTTGGTACATATCAACATGAGTTTACTATGGGAAATGTATGCTTCCTTCACATTGACTAAAATATATAGACTTTCTATGTTCTTTCTGTTTACTTTCTTACTCTTTTATCTCAGGAGGTAAAAGATACTAAAGTTGTGGAGGCAAAGTTCTTTGTAAGTTACAATGGAACTGGCATTGCTGTTTTAACATCCACCAATCATATATTTTTGGTAAATAACGTTGTTGAACCAAAAGTTAGACAAATATCCGAAATTCCTAGTAAGTGTTGTAAATTATCTTTTAAATGTTCTTCGATCGACACTTTTCTTATATTTATTTCTATTCTAGGATACGGAGGACCGATCGACTGTTGGTGTTTAGTTCACTGCGACAGAGAAACCCGCGTCATCTTGTCAAATCGAGATGGAATATCTGTGATATATCAGTCACATCAAAATGCAACTCATATACCGTTTGTATGGTGTAAAAGCTTTGAATATCGAAAAATAAGTCTAAACACGTTTTCACCGTTTCAAACGACATACCTATATTTTTTTTTAGGATAATCTTTTCAGCAGACATAATAAAATGTACAGTGTGACAGCTATAGCTGTATCTGGAAACAATCGTCATATTGCTCTTTATACCAATACTGGTCATTTGTACATGGGTAGTATAAATTTTCAAGAAAAGTACTGTGAACACTATACAAACATGAAAGAAGAACCGTTAGGAAACATAGCGTGGTCGGTATGCTTGCTTCCTTTTTCTATATAAATTATTTCAACAGATTCCCTAATGTTCCCATAAAAATGTTCAGGTGTGGAACAGAAGCTGTAGTATGCAGTTGGAACAGTACTGTAATGGTAGTCGGCCGAACAGCCGAAACTATACTATACACTTATGATGGTCCGGTGCATCTTATTACGGAGATTGACGGTGTGCGCGTGTTATCTGCCACCTCTCATGAAATGATACAGAAAGTACCAAATGTCGTTCAAAAAATATTTAGAATTAATTCAACCGATCCAGCATCTTACCTACTGGAAGCTTCGAAACAATTTCAAAAAAAGAGTCACAAAGCTGATAGTTATATAGATCTGGTGAAACATAAATTAGACGAGGCGATAAAAGCTTGCATCGATGGAGCTAGTCACGAATTTCATTTTGGAACGCAAAAGCTTTTAATGAGGGTAACAACCACGATATAGCTTTTACCCTTTTTTTTTTCTTCTCTTTACATGTGTACGTACATCTATGGTGCACGCGCGCATGTATGTGTAAAAGAAAGAGAGATTGTGTCGTGTTGTATATCGTCGATCATTTTAGGCAGCCAAATTTGGAAAAGGATTTACCAAAACCGTTGATCCAGAATACTACGTCAACATGTGTCGAATTTTAAGGGTTTTGAACGCTGTCAGACACCCCGCAATTGGAATACCGCTAACATATACACAGTATCCTTTCAAATTAAGGCGGACATTATTTTATATTGTTTTACGGCTTGATTATTACCGATAATAAGATATTTCTTAACGATGATAGATTTACCGTTTTAACGAGTCAAGTATTACTGGATAGGCTCGTTGCGAGAAGACATTACTATTTAAGTATACAAATTGCAAAGCATCTTCAGTTACCGGAAATAGATGGTGAAAGCCGAATATTAGCTCACTGGGCTTGCTATAAAGTAATAGTTTTCGCTCTTAAGCTTGGCTTGCTTTATCGTCAAACGTACGCATGAATGACAATATTTTAATCATGTTTATTACTTTCGTTGCATCAGGTGAAACAAACACAGCTCGATAAGGAACAAATAGCGGAAGAAATAGCTGATAAATTAGGGTACGCACCGGGTGTTTCTTACAGCGAAATTGCAAAAAGAGCAGCCGATTGCGGCCGGAAACAATTAGCTATTAAGGTAGATCCTTTTTTATTATAAGAAACCGAATTATTAAACAATTTTTAAAAAACTCGGCATATTTTCTACGTTCTTCCATGTTCGTTTTAGTTAATAGATTATGAACCACGTGCACATCACCAAGTACCGCTTTTATTAACGCTTGGTGAAGAAAAGGTTGCTCTCCGTAAAGCCGTTGAAAGTGGAAATACCGATTTAGTCTATACCGTAATACCTTATCTCAAGAACAATATGTCGCTCGGTGACTTTCAGGTGAATAATTTATTACTTAATTTGTTACTGATCTTAATTAATCGTTCAACAAATATCTAAGAGATGGAGATAGAAAATCGATTCTTAAAGAAAAAGTTCTTATCACTGATTCCACACAGACGTCCATAAGGCACTGCCCCTTAGCTATGGCTTTATATATCAAATATTGCCGGAACCATGATCGGAAGACACTTCGAGATATTTATACACAATACGATGATTTTCATTCTCAAGCGATATGGTTTATTACCGAAAGTTATCAACCGAAGGTTTGCGAAAATTAATAATATAACCAATCCTTCGCATCGATGTTACTCATTATTTCACTAAAATAAGAATTTGCTTCTTTCAGAATATAATGTCTAGAGAAACACTATTGCAGTCCGCACACGAGAATTTCAAATTAGCTCGTAACGATACCAATGCCGCTTTGACAGAGGAACAAATAAAACTACTGCGCTACCAAAAATCTCTGGAAGAGACATTACACGAATCGATTGTTGGAAAACCACTCCACGACACTGTCAAAATATTGCTGTTGCACAATGAATTGAAGTTAGCTGAGAAATTAAGATCGGAATATCGAATACCAGATCGAAGGTATAGCAGTGTATTTTATATGCCTCGCATTTTTATACACTCCTTTTCGCAAGATTTTTCTCGTATACTGGATCTACAATTAACGCTACATGCAACGCATTTATTTCCTTTCATTTTTGTAGATACTGGTGGTTACGAATACAATGTTTAGCAGAACAAGGTATGTGGAACGAATTGGAAAAATTTTCTAAAAGTAAAAAGTCTCCTATTGGTTATGAGGTACGTGTAATGATACTTTTACGTACCATTAAACACCAGGAATTTATGGATATTAATGTCTATTTTTCTCTTCCTCTTAACTTTTAGCCTTTCATAGATCAGTGCTTAAAGTTTAATGAGGAAAAGGAAGCAAAGAAATATTTACCTAAAGTAAGGGACGAATTGAAAGTAAAATACTTGGTTAAATTAAAGTAAGTACGCTAAATTAATTATTAAGATAGGATGCACATTGTAGTAACTATGGGCAGTACAAAGAAATAGTTAATACGGTTTTGCAGAATGTTGGAGGAAGCGGTTCAAGTAACGGTAGAACAAAAAGACGTTACTGGCTTAACGTTTTTATTGGCACAGTGTGAAGCAACGGATAAACCCTTGATCGATAAAATCAATATGTATATAACAAGTTTAAAAAATTAATATATTCCTATTACCTTGAATACAATAAAATTTTTAATTGTTGATTAAAATTAGCACTCCTCCGTGTGTGCACGTTTATATATACAGGACAAATACTCTCAAATATGTTTTATCAAAATAACTATATAGGACTGATACTTTCTAATTAATTTCTTACATATTCCAGTATGGTAACATATACCAATAATAGCACTAAACGACTGATTATCTGTAACGAGTGCGAGTACAATTGGTTCATATTTATTTAATATATTTTACAGAGAAATGCAGTTTATTAATTGAAAATAGATTAAAGGATTCATCAATTATCTTTCTCGGTAGATTTTATAAAACTTTTGTGTTTCTCAACAAGTGCAGTGACGATCAATCGTTCGATTTCTTCACCTTTCTTTAATTGCTCATTGCTAAGAGAAATAACATAATTATTCTCTTGACTGACAAACGTTACTTGTTGCTTTCGAGTTTGCAACATATTAGCTATAACCAACTGTAAGAAAATACTTTCAATGTGTACAAAACGAATGCACTGCTTATCGTCAATATTCCCTATTAATTAGATCGACGTCACTTACGTTATGTTTGTATTTCTTTAGCGCACTTCTTGCTTTTGAAATTAGAAGATTTTCATCAGTTTCCAATTTAAAAGACACTACAAAAGCCTCTGGAACCCATAAACTTACTAGAGGAGCTAATATTTTCGGTACTAATTGAAGGGATATCGTTTGTGCCTCGTTGGAAGATATTTTGTGAACTGACTGAAAATATAAAAATCAGTTTTAAACATGTACATAGAACTGAATGGAGTTTCTCTGTATAAATGTTGTCTATATCAACACGGTTTAAGAAATTTTTTTAATGGAAAATTTCAAATAGATATACCAATTCGTTGGATGGAATGTAGAAATCTGAAACAGCAGCTGCAAGATATAAAATTGCTTTATTTTTTAAACAAGCTAGTGCCTGACAGGCAGATCGTAGAAGCCAAAGATATTCTGAGAGGGTAGTGAAAGTCAATTGCAATAATTTGTCTTGATTCAGAGCCTCTTTGTATTGGTGTAATACTTTTATCAAATTTTCTGTATATTGTGGTAGTACTAAAACCAATTAAATTAACAACATTCAGAATATTGTATGGCTAATGTTTTCATTACTATTGTTATATAAATATCCAAGTACCTGTAATTGTAGATTTTTCACCTTGTCGATTGACTTCCAACATATCTAGAATCTTTTGTCCCTTGAAATGTCTTGAAAATGGTTCCAAAGAATTAACTCTGTGCACACATAAATGACAGATAAATGTTATGTCAAATGTTTCACAGATTTCCCTCCTTTTTTTTTTTTTAAACATTTATATAATTTCATATGTACCTACCTGTACATGAAAATTACAGCATATTCGTTTTCTAAGAAATACTCTGCAGATACCGATCCTCTTGTTCCTGCGCTAAAATTGTCAACAAATCTGACTGTATTATGTTCTAAAGGTATTGTTGTACCACCACTCTATAAAATTCATACGTGCTAGTTTCAAGTAATGATATATTGACATGCAACACTGTGAACACTCACCGTTACTAAAACAACTTTATTATTTTTTTTCAATTGTCGTTCTACAAATGTTTTCAGCAGGGTTTCACTTTGAACAAAATCCTGGGGTGGCAGGTGTTTATTGTAGAAATCTTCCCAAGTTGTCTCCATTTTTTTCATATAGTTAGAATTGTACTTTCAACTGAACTCGGTATCACGGCGAAAATTTCTTTTTTCTAAATTATGCAATGCACGTGCAAATCACACCATGCACGTTACATAAATAATATTGAAAAAAAAAGTATTTATCTCAATTAGAAATAATCGTATACAATTTTCTAAATAAATACTACTTCATCAAATACAGTAAGACGTACTTAAAAAGCCATAAGAAAATAAAACTTTTTTTAAATTAATCGCTACAAGTGATGTACCATGTGCTTTGTGGCGGTTTAGCCACGCGTCACAGCAAAATTCCCCACGTCTTGATAGTGAAAAATGAAAGGCGTCGTCATAGTCATTAACTTGATAAATTATTTAATGTTTAACACTTATAATTATATGATTACACAAAAAATTTGAAACTGTTATTAAATATATACATATATATTATATGTATAAAAATTGACTACTAGAGACTATGCTTAGGCGCTAACGATTGTATGCGGTGTGCACGGTGGTACAACAGGGAAGGAAGCTTTCCCTCGCAACGGTAAAGAAGCCAACCGCGCCGGAAGCGGAGACGTCTAGATTTTCCATTTTCCGTGGGTTTTCACTACCGTTGAAAACGAACCTTTCTACGGAGCGGCTGGATGGAACTAGAGTTCGCCACAGCTTCTTAACACGTAGGTCGATCTAACTTGTCCAGGGCAGCACCATTTACTTTGTTCCTGTCCCACGCGACATTAAAGGAATCGGCATGCATTCTCGCAGAAGAAAACAGTCATATTCATTGATGCATATTGCTGTTAAAAATGTATTGCTAATAGTTGTTCCTTTTTTTTCTCTACGAGATTTGGAAATAGATCGAAAAAAAATTTTCAAATTTCAAAACTTTAAAATCTGTAAAGAAGCGACCGCATATATTACATGTGTGTAAATACATACATCTTATTCGACGAATGTATTTGATAAGCAAAGATAAAAATGTAAATATCTTGCGAGTGATGTACGCGCTCTCTTGCGATAGGTTCGGTAATTTAACGTACGCAATCGATAAAAACGTTTTGCCACGCAATTCAAATCTTTCTTTAATTAATGTTTTCAATCAATCTTATATCTCTTTATTAGAAGTATTTCATATTTGGTAGCTATAAATGCGCATTAGTTAATTATCGAAAATAGATCTTGACTGACACGTTGTTTATTCAACCCAATCTAATGTAAAACTTTTTTACGAAAAAATAGTAATAATGAAGGTTAACTCGAAACGCACAACAACGTAGCACGCACGTTTGGTTTTTGCAAGGTCGATGAAATAAGTAACAAACTTTATTGCTATCCAAATATTTATTTCACATTTATGTATTATTTAACTTTGTACATTATGTTTGATACAATAATAGGAATTCTATATAACTTGCTTGTATTATCAAGTATTGTTCATCCTCGATAATGATAATCGAAAAATATAAATATCATTTAGGGGATAACTTAATTATTAATTATCTATCATTAATACTAACATACAAAGAACGTGCTTTTAGTACTCTGGAGGTGTAGCTTTCAAGTTAGTTTTATCCTGAATCGATATGAACTGAAAATAAAAATGAAGAAATGGATAATTACACAAGTTCTGAACAATTAAATATTCAAAATGATAATTGGTCAATCTCAATTAGTCAATTTGTTGGTACGACTTTTAACTGTTAATCTTATCGTTCCTATCATTCTCGTTAATACATGTCCAACATACCTTATACTCTTTATCCTTATACTCATTCCATGGTTCGGGATTTTTCTTCGGATACCACGTAACATCAGGACTTCGGAAAGCAAGACGCAATAAATAACCCGACGATCCAAGTGCCCCCATTCCAATGCAGAAGAATAATGGAAATAGCTAAAGAAACGTAATAAACGTTATGTTATTTTATCACGTGAATTTTACAGCAAGGCCACTTACCATTGAATTTTTTTTCAGAGATGCCCATGTAAGGCCCTGCATTTTACCTCCCATCTTGCTATTTACTGGATTAGAACAAACTCCTTTCTACCACGACTTAAAGCTCGTAAACTACTGTACAGCCTGCTAGACTTCTACGTAATCGTATGCAATCATGCGCAATTGAATACATAGTCAGCTCTAGCATATACAGGTGCATACGTTATTCGAACGAAACTTTCATAAGGACGAACCTAAAGCTTTTTACTTTATAAGCATCGATAATAGAATTTACAGATCAGCAGAGTACAATGCATTTCGAAAGATTGATATTTTCTAAATTTGTTTATTGTCATATCGATAACAGGAAAAAGCTACGTAGGTTTGTAGAATTGAAACAACATGTTGATAAACTGACAGTTCAGGTTATAGAAACGGGCTATTGGTTCAAGCCTTTAATACGTTCGTAATAAGCTTATATCGGTTCGTTTCTAACTGTTCTCGATGGTATAGAATTTGCCGTCTATCTTAATTGATATTTCGTGACCGGATTTCACGAATAATAGCAGATTTTTACAGTTTGAGGTCTGTATAAATATAAACGTTGATCTCAGCCAACTGAGCGAATGTAAGGATGTATGGGGGTTTAATTAAATAATGTGTTCATAAACTTGTTTTCGCGATGCGGTATATATTTCGATGAATGACTCGTTGAAGTTTACTAGAATGTTTGTTACCATTAATGTCATTACATTCGTTTAGCGTAAGAATGAATCTTTGTTCGTGACACGTCCAAAGAAGATAAGACGGCGACATTTGGTTTCATAAGCAAAGCAGAATGGGATTTTCAACGAGTTTACAGGGACAGTCGTCACACGAGGCGTTACTCGCCCGTCAAGATGCTGAGATCAAGCTTCTCGAAACGATGAGACGGTGTTTAACGATTAAAGTTAAATCAGATCGTGAATATGCTTCGACAATCTCTTCCTTGACGATCCAAGGAAAAAAGATCGAACGCAACGAGGATCTTGTTGGTAGTCTTATAGCACAGGTACTTCTCTCAAAATCGAGATGAACGATTAATGACTTTTTTCTTTCTCCCCCCCCCCCCTCTTTTTTTTCTTTTAACAAGAGTACGCTATAATTTCTCAGAAATATTTGCTTACTTAGCACTGTATTGTAGAGTTGGAGAGATATTATGGATTCTATCGATCAGACTGCCAAATTAATCAAACAGCAAGCAGATTCCATCGAAGCTATAGTAGTTGAACATATTGCAACCTTGTATTCTGAAAGGAGACGTGCTAGAAAGTTGTATCAAGAGGAACAAACGTGGTTGAATAATCAGTTTCAACAGGTACATAAAATACTAAAAATTTAAAGTTTTTTTATGGTAAAGATGTTGCATGTTCAGTTCTACGTATAGTACACTTTTTTCATATCATTCAGTTAACCGAAGATGTTGCCAGGAAGAAGTTGGAATATCAAAAGAACTTGGAAATGTACAAGTTGATGAGATCTCGCTTCGAAGAATATTACATCAAGTGTAAGCATTTCTATTATGTATTAATTTGAAACCATTCGGTGTGAATTGTAATGTCTGTTTAGCAGGTAGAGTTGGTAGAAAATTGGACGAAGTAAGGGAAAAGTATCAAAATGCATGCAGAAAACTTCATCTTACGCATAATGAATATGTGTTACTTTTGGGTGCTGTAACAGAATGTGAACATGACTTAAGAACTTGTTACTTACCCAGCTTACTTCATCGGCAACAAGCCATTCATCAAGAATTTATAACATCCTGGTAAGTATATTTCTCTCCAATCTGTAAAGATCAATCGTGTATTTCTTTGCTTTGCATTACAAGTCAGATGCTAACCCATTATATACGAAATTTCATGCCAACCTGTAGAGTTACACGAGAGGTAAATGTTAACAGTAATCGTTAAAATGTGCAGTCTTTGATATATTCTAAATTCTTTGCATGATAGGAAAGGCATACTTCAGGACATAGTGAAATATTCTGATTTTACAACGGACAAATTTCAAGAGGTGCACCTGCGAATGCAAAAGGCTGTGGATTCTGTAAAACCTGTAGAAGAATATAGGGACTTTATAGGGAAGCACAGGTACCTGTTTCAAAGTGAACTTTTACCATTGTGAACAAACGAGAATGATATTAAAAATTTGTTGATATTTGTTATAGAACGCGACCAGCATCACCGATAAGATTTACTTTCGACGAGAATCTCGTAGACGATACTTCGGGAAAATTGTTGCCAAATAAATTGACGGTAGATAATTTGACGATAGATTGGTTGAGAAATCGACTAACAGAATTGGAAACTTCTTTGAAAGCAACTCAACAAAATCGACAAAATCCTCAATACCCTTTGGAGAATAATAGCGAACCTAAGTAAGAATGTTGTATTGTCGCTGTATTTCTACTTGTGTTGTAAATATTTCTGATACTGCACGTTGGTGTATACATCTTTTATTGTATATTAGAATATCGGCTTTGGATTATTCCCGCGAGAGAGAAGAGTTACGGTTACGCTGTCAAGAAAAAAAGCTTCAACGGCAAGTAGACGTGATTAGAGCGGCTTTGAATGAGTTAGGTTGCGAAGAATTACCTCTCGGATATGACATTTCCATGGAAAGTTCTTATGCTGATTCATCCTCTATTAGCAAGGTAATTAGGATTACGTGAATATCGGTGAATATTTTTATAAATATTGCGGATGCTTCTTTTCACGAACGTTATATATACATAAAACAGTTTTCAAATGTAAAACTGTTTTTTTCTTTTTCTGGAGGATTAATATTAGTTAGCATCACTACCCTTGCAGAAAAATACAGTTGCAGACATTGGTCTGTTTACATTGCGAAGGAATCAACGATTCATGACAATATTTAGGTGTCCCTTCAAATCATTACCGCTAATAAACGACACAAAAGATGGAACGATTAGATCGGGTAGCGAAGGTCCTACCTCAAAAGCAGATAATACTCTACCAGTTGTATGTTTTTTCATATATGTTACCCGCTTGTTGTACACGTGTAAACATGTTTTATTCGTAATTGCTTTAAACTGTGATTGCTTCCTTTCTTGTTACGTATATACAACGTACAACATCGTATATCATAAGTATGATGGAGTGTGTAAATCATAGAACGTTTACAAAAATTGATAATAATTCGCGTGTGATAATTAACATTAAGCATGTTTATTTATTTTTACGAACAGATTGCATTAGGTTGTTTTATAAACTAACATTTGTGATGTGTTACATGGTAATGATTGAAACAACGATCGAAATAGATAGGTAGAAAGAGAAATGATTTTTTAACTTATAGGTAAGATTGATCTCTTTATTTCACCAGATGAAATACGAATGTCAAATTGTTATAGGTACCATTCCGTGGAATTTCCCATTTATCAACCAATCAGAAGGGAAATGGAAACGGCGATCTGATGGAAGAGGAATGGTTTCATGGCGTATTACCGAGGGAAGAGGTTGTAAGATTACTCGTGACTGAGGGAGACTTTTTAGTACGTGAAACAACGAGAAACGACGAGTGCCAAATAGTCTTGTCCGTTTGTTGGGATGGGCATAAGCATTTTATTGTGCAAACCACACCTGAAGTAAGCAACGGAGTTTCGTGTATTATTATCCGGTATAATCTCTGTGGAAAAGGATGGGAGCAAATATGTTTATATTAATTTTAGGGACATTATAGATTCGAAGGTCCAACATTTCCATCGATTCAGGAGTTAATCAGACACCAATGGTTGTCTGGATTACCTGTAACTAGTCGATCCGGAGCTATTCTAAAAACACCCATTTTGCGTGAACGTTGGGAACTTAATAACGATGATGTAATTCTTCTGGAAAAGATAGGACGGGTATATTGATATTTAGAAAGAGAAAAAGTTACTTTAACTTTCTAAGAAAACGATTCGAAATTCGGTTGCTTATTGTACAATTTTTAGGGTAACTTTGGAGATGTGTATAAAGCGCAATTAAAGACCTGTAAGACTGAGGTAGCTGTAAAAACCTGCAAGGTAACATTACCGGACGAACAAAAGCGTAAATTTATGCAAGAAGGGCGTATATTAAAACAGTACGATCATCCAAATATAGTGAAACTTATTGGAATTTGCGTTCAAAAGCAACCCATTATGATTGTTATGGAACTGGTACCCGGTATGTTGATAGTTATAAATTACTTTAGAAAATGTTCAATCGTGGAATGTAGTTATGTGTCGATAACGAATTGACATGTACAACAGGTGGTTCGTTATTAACTTATTTACGAAAAAATGCCAGTACCATTACACAACAAGAACAACTTCGAATGTGTAAAGATGCAGCTGCAGGTATGCGCTATTTGGAATCTAAATATTGTATTCATAGAGATTTAGCTGCACGAAATTGTCTCGTTGGTAAGCAAACATCATTTTATTCAACATAAAAGTGATTTGGTAGAATCATCGTTATAAGTGTACAAGAAACGATAAATTCTACTTCCAGGGTACGAATCGATAGTAAAAATATCAGACTTTGGAATGTCACGGGAAGAAGAGGAGTACATTGTTTCGCATGGTATGAAACAGATTCCTATTAAATGGACCGCACCGGAGGCATTAAATTTCGGTATTTGAAGAAATATTGCGTAGCATATAAACATTTGGGATTCTGATTTCACAATCGTAATGCGACGTGCGACTTTATTACTTTTCATTCTAATACTTTCTACAGGTAAATATACATCGCTTTGTGATGTGTGGAGTTACGGAGTCTTAATGTGGGAGATATTTTCTAAAGGTGGAAACCCGTACAGCGGAATGAGTAATTGTCAAGCTCGCGAAAAAATAGACGCAGGTGATGTTTATGTTAAAATCTTATTGTTGTATTTCTATTGTATTTTGCCATTCTTCTCTTTTATCTTCACTCGAAGCTTCGATGAAAATTTGTTATTAATACGTCTTTAGGTTATCGGATGCCAGCGACGGAAAACACACCCGACGAAATATACCGTTTAATGTTACGATGCTGGGAGTACGAGCCAGAAAAACGTCCTCATTTTGATCAGATTTATACTGTTGTCGAGACACTGTCTCAAGCATATTTATAAATAAGTTTAGATCGGTGCTAATCTGTATCGTGAATAACATTCTTTTTACATCGTTTATTATAGTTATATAGATTCTCACATATAAATCTTATGATAGCTCGATGAGCTTTAAAAATTGACGCTCATTACCAAAACGTATGTGGATGATATATCCATGACTTGCTATGGGAATCGATCTAATTCAATTAGAACTACAGATGGCTGTTTGATTGCAAGTTATTCATTTTATCAAGTTATCAATTCGCAACACGCGCCATTTTTTTTCTTTTTTTTCTCCTGAAGATGTATAGTTTTTTGTATACTCTGGCGTTCCAGGATAAACTGATTGCATTTGAGTTTTTAAAATTTAACCGAAACCAAATCAGATACGATAAGAGCCAGAGGTGTCAGAGTTTCATAGCGGGCCATTGGTATTTCTATGTTTTCGTTGAATGTATACATTATTGTGCATAAAAAGTGTGAATATGTTTATCATATTATTTGATATAATCGTATATGAATCGTATATTAAGTTATCCCGAAATATTTTAAGGTTTCTGAACTATTCACATTTAAAAGTACGTAACTCACGTTTTATTAAAGTAATGAACGGTCCCCGAAACTGTAAGAATTTTTTAGGATAACCAAATATCAACACATTTCTTATTGTACGTATTCTTTTTCATTCACATACTAATAGCTTCGTTTTAAAATTTCTATATTATTTGTCCGTCCAAATGGTAATTCAATTTCTACCGCAGTATTCATTGATAAAACGAAGAACGTTAAGATATGCGTTATTTGTCTGCAAGAACGTTTTACGGAAGCCTCGAAGAACAATTGAAACGTTTCACGGAAAATATGTAACGTAAAGAAATAAAATTATCGATGACTTTTATAGAAACTGAATATAAATAAAAGTTTTCTAGTATTATCTGTATACTCGGCAAAGTTGTAAATTTTTGAAGAATTTTATCGATTTTTCGTAACACATACAATGTTCTTTATGTTTCTTTTTTCTTTTTGGTTTTCATCGAAAATTACAAAACTTGCTAATTATTGCTATGCAATATGTATAATGTACGCTTAACCATTAGGATGCGTATAAATAAATGTTTAATATAATAGTGCTTATAGATACCATGTATTTACACGTGTATTGACATCATACGCGGTGTGCAAATTGCCCTCTGCTAAATTGTATGTAACTAAGGAAAAATGGAAAAGTATTCGAAACATTTCAACTACTCTATTGTACAATAGTAAAAGCAAAAAACAAGCATTGACAACAAGCTGTTGTATCGCGTATTATTCTGAACTGCGATTCGAAAAGAGAAAACGAGTGTGTTGTTATTTCTTAATACTCAATATTATTTTCAAATTTAATAAATAAAGCTTATATCGAAGCCTTTTTATAAAGTTCGAGTTTCTTCTGTATGAGATGTTTAAACATTTGTTACTCTATACTACTAAAAACAGTTATATAAACATATACATAACGAGCACGGTAATCTGAAAGAATGATCAAAGTGTGGAAGAACGTATACACCGTTTATAAATATAATTTAATAAGTTCGTCGCTTACAGCCGAAGGTGTTAAAATACCTAAATCCGTAAACAAAAGACTAATATAATGCGGTGGTGTATAATCAACCAATGGATGTTCCTTCTGTAAGTCTTTCTTTAATGTGCTTGCTGTATACTAGAAAAAGAAGAGAAACATTTTTTCGATACTTTAAATTTTACAGTTGAAAAATATAGAGTATACGATACTTAAAGTGATCCCTTACCTTAAATTCATTTGGAAGGTCTACTTGATTTAAAGGATATATTCTTGAAAATTTGAAGCTCTCTGTTAGTACATAGAAAGGTTTCTTCACCTCTTTAGCACACATGGCCATTGTATATGTTCCAACCTGTGAATACAAGGAAACGAACGAGTATAATGATTCGTGATATCACATGTAATGTAATGATACACACTTTGTTGATAACACCTCCACTTTCTGCAACCCCCTCTGCTCCAACCATGACCATGTCAACTTGTTCCATGACATATCCCATTGCCGAATCTAATATTAATGTGCAAGAAACACCCAATTTTGTTAGATTGTGACACATTTCCTCTCTAACCAACAAAAAGAAAGGGAAGAATAATTATTATTAATAATTGTATACAATTGTAATGACGAAATTTACCGCAGCGGAAGAAACGCTTACCCGCTATTATCCGGAGAAGAACATGTTACGTATACTTCGAATATTTTCTTACTTGCAGCAGCATCTTTCATTGCTTGTAATACAACCCGGGATTTTGAGTGAGTGAGTATTTTCTGAAAAAAGCGCGACGTTACAGCAAGGAGTAGAGGAAGTTCTTACAAAAGTAATTAGAGACTAAATGAAAATTACAGAACCATCCTTGATGAAGTGTGCTGCTACTTTTGCCACTTTCCCTCTAGCAGCCACTAATTTCTCGTAAAACAATATTCCTCTATGGAGCATAATACCTTTGCATTCTGCAAACGACTAATACAGAATAAATGTTGCAATATATTAGCTAAGAAATTAAGGAATTTATTAAGAAAAACAAAATAATTATGACAAATTATGCAAGGACATTCTTACTGGAGTGTCTAATGTAGCTAAAGTTATGAAACGAAGGAATAATTCACTGCCAGATGCAATGGCAGTTACAGGGTTCTCTGTGGACCTCATCGCATCTATCGCATTTTGCAAGCAATACCTAAGTTCTTGAACCGTTTCAGCTGTAATAAGAAGAAAGCAACATTATAAAGGAAAGATGTAGTTTGTTAACAATCTATTAGCGTGTACATACACTTTGAATATTCCAAGACTTTTAACAATGTACGAATAGCAGCCATCCCAGCAGAAACATCTTTCTCATCTCTAATAATGCTGTTAAAGTATTGACAAATTTCTGAAAGAACAAGACATAAAAAGCTCAATCATATTGTTTTATTACGTTTACCTTACTTACCTCCTTTCTCCATAACGATTACGAGTATCAGCGATTGATTACGGTATGTTTATGTAAATAAAACTAAAGAATATCATCGAGTAGCGCTATTAGGTTAACATGTTCACATTTCTCAATATAAGAATGTGTTATACACATATGCACACATGTAGGTATATACCTACGTACGTATACACTATTTACGCTATTCGTAATATAAATTTAAATTAATTTTTTGCTCGCATATTTTGTATATAGAAAGGATCAGAGTAATAAGAAAAATGTAAAGATTGTAGCTAAAATTTATCAAGATGAAGTAAAAATGATAGAAAACTGAAAGAAAGAAAATGGAGAAACAATTCGATGTTATGTTTTGTCAAATACAAAAAAGATATTACTATAAATTTGGTAACTTAATGTAAAAACATTTATAACAATTTAGCAATAATAACAATTGTCGCAATAAATAGGATATAAGCGTGTTATTCAATCATGTTTATTTCTCGATATTACATATGTACATAAATGTGCTTGGAAATCTATAAAAATGTTGCAATACTTTTACAGGATAGAGTGTGAGCTATATCACCGTTATTTTGACAAACCTACTGTTCTCGAATATGTAAGTGTATGCTTTAATCTGTGGTATCCCCTTTATTTTGAAGCAATATTTGCATTTGTTTATTAAGATTTATCAAATGAATGAAAACAGTGTTACTGTGAACTTAACACGGTATCAATACGACGACCCTGATTGAAAAAGTTTTCAATCGAGAATTAGATCGGGATTTGTAAATCAATGTAGATTATAAAGAGATTTTATCAATTTTAATGATCGAACAAGTACAGGAATTACATTAACATGTAAAAAAGTAAAGAGGTAAATGGTACGTGTAACAAAAAGGAGCAAGAAAATGTGCCTTTATTATTGTATTTTGTGGACAAGTGATTGTTTCTGAAATTGAAATAGACTTAAACATTTCATAGGTATTACAATTTAATTTGGATACGTTTATCAATGAGAACGAAGAGGATTTTATGGGCAACGTATATGTAGGTATATACTTACATACACAGTGGTGCATTGTACGATTTTAGTATGGACTTATATTTTAGGTACCCCGAAGGTGCATGTGTATGCAAGCTGTAGCAATTATAGAAAAGAAAATGATAAACTAAACAATCTCTTTCTTTCAACGTGTAAAGTAACAACATATACAGTAGATGCGTTGTAACAACCATGATGTATAACAACACATATACGTTGTATACGATGCCTTAGGAAGAATAATAACCTAGAAACAAGGTGTATATACATTGATAGTTTGTAGTTTGCAACGACGTTGTACGATACATGCTAGACACTTGAAATAGAGCAGGTGTTACATCATGATTTTGATAGACTCTCTTAGAAAGGTAAATCGGTGATATCTGATTTGCGTTTCTCTGTGTAAAGTACTAGTAAAAGGGTTAAGTGACAAAATTTGAAGTGTCGCGCATCGAAGAAAAGCAAAGAGGTTAAGGTGGTATGTCGTATGTAGTAAGTCAGAAATATGTTTCAGCTTTCTGGAACATTAAAATAACGCGATTGTCGAAAAGGAGATGAATTTGTTGTTTGCACGAGTTGATCCCCGCAGCATCCATCGGTGACGTTATTGGAAGGATTAGAGAAGCAATCGGTAAATGGTGTAAGTAAGATGATTTAATTAGATAGTTTACGGGAAGCGAACGCGACGTAGAAACATCGTTGATAGGCATACTCGTGCATAATTATACTTATCTTGTATAGAAACTTGTATTTCCGTGATAAGAAAGTGGTTAATAATAAAACGATCGTACAAGTTGCCGGCGTTCTCGTATGTACTTGTTACGAAGAATCGAATTCAATTGATTTAACCATGAATAGAATGCAACGGCTTGCATGGGGGCATCCGTAGAAATTGTTTTGCTGTTTCGAACGTTGCTAGCGTTATTCGGTCTTCTGAAAAGTACAAAGCGATTTCTTCTTCCTTTCACGAGCTGCGCTTTACTTTCGTTTATTGTCCTCTACGACGAGGGCGTAAGATTAATTAAAGAAAATTTTACCGTGACATCTTTGACGTGGTTCTCCATGGTTTTTCGCCGAGGTCTGTCCCTTTCTGCTCTCTCGGTCTGACATTCGAAACACACTTGTCGACGACACCTGGTTTTTCTTTGATTCGATTAGAATTTGTCTGGATCATTGGCACGTTTGCTCGTTTAATCGTACCGAGATTTTTTCTAGAAAGCAACTTCTGCGTTCGTTGATTCCGTATTTCTTGCTGTTTCTTGCGCATTTGTGTCTTAGCACGAGGAAAGTAAAATTGTAGCGAGAAGCGACGAGAAGCCTGAGAAGAAAGTGAAACGAACGATAATAGAAAGGTGTGTACACCTGTTGGATAATCTTCTTCCATTGCGTGTTCGCCAGATTTTCGAGTAACTTTTGCTGCCGTTCAGCCTCTATTTTCTTAAGTATTTGTCGATACGCGTTGGTTTTTTGCATTTTCCAAACTTCGAACGATAACTTTTCCCGAGTTTGTTGTCCATTCTGTAATCTAAGATTTAACATTCTTATTCTCCGTGTAAATGTGCATACGTAACGAATTTTGACTGAATAAAGGAATATGTAACCCAACGCGGATAGAATCATATTCGGAAACGTTTTCCACGGTATTTGGAGGTACATTTGGAGGTTTCGCATTTGATTGTTTTGCCGAATTGTTCAGAATTTCGATAGAATTAGTATCAGTAGGATCAAGAATATCTGTACGGTCCGACGTTTGAGCGAGGTGCTACGAATGAAAGCACTAGGTAAATATCTAGGGGTAACATGTTTCAGGGCACAGGACACAGCACACAGGAGACAGAACAGAAAAAGAAACACCTTAACAGAAGGAAGAAAGGTTTCGAGTGGTTCCTCTAAATTAGGGTTATTGATGGGTGCAGATTGTTCGTTCCCTACTGGAAGGAAACTTTGTATTTTGAACATTTCCAGATGATTTTTCGCATCTTCGTCGCTAGTAGGTTTCATCGTTACCGAGATTCGTTTATTTTTACGGAATCTACGATGAGCGACAGTTGCTGATATATTCATCTGAAAAATATCGATCTGAGTGGAATGTTTCTACAGGATCGTAATTAATAATTAAAGAACCTGTTTGTTGTACGATTCGAACGGTTTCACGTCGCCGTGTCGATTGGATTCCGTGTTACTCGGTTCTTGAGATATCTTCGTTTTGGAATAGGACTTGTGAATTGTTCGATGACTTGTAGCACTCCATCGATCGTCGTCTTGTAGCACTCCATCGATCATTCGCTCGAGCAGATTTTCAAAATTTTGAACAGATGCACTTTTACCTTTCATCTCGATGCGTCCAATTTTTTCAAATTGAACGCCGTTTTCTCGTCGATAGCGATATTAGAATAAGTACACGCATAGTATTCGAAAGAAATTAAACGTAACGTATCATCGATAAATATTTGTATGGATGAACGAACGTATGTATATGCAAGGGGACATGTAGATATGTGAAATTTTGTAGCTTAGCAAGAAATTAAGGATACATCGTAAAAACGAATTTTTCGTTCAAACGAAATTCTAGATGGATGTTGAAACAATCGAGGCATGGATAATCGAGCGATCGCAGCCGCGTTCGCGTCACGCTTGTTTAAATAAATACATAAATTGTTGTGCTATTATTTATATCAATAAGTATATATTTATAAGTTATAGAATTATTCTAGTAAATGGTACAAAGCGTATGCACGTGTGCGTGTGCGTGTATGTTGTATACGCAAGTGTATAGAACATACTTATCTCGCAACAAATTATCTAGGTATAATTTAGCGAACATCTTGAGACACATACGTATCCATCGAGGTACACGTAACAACGACGAGGATTTATGCGTGCAAGGTAGACCCGTTGCTGCGCGTAACGTATAAAAAGTAAGAAATACTTGGCACCCATGCGTATACATATGTACCTATCTAGGTACCTATATTGGTTCGACCGTGTTATGTACAGTAATAAGCGAACGAAAAGTAAAGGTCTCGAGTTTGCTTCTTTCGCGAGGAAGTTATTGTATTCAATTCAGGTTATTCTTTATCCAGTCCGTGTATTCGGTGACACGTGTGTAAACTCCTGGATATCCAGGCTCTCCACACTTGTTCCCGAACGAAACGATACCGATTTGTATCCATCGGCCGTCTGCTCGGAGCATAAGCGGTCCACCGGAATCACCTTGACAGGCATCTTTGCCACCTTGACTATAACCGGCGCACAGAAAATTGCTGGTGATCGGTTGAAAGTAAGCCGCGTTGCAGTCTTCGTTCCTCCATACCGGAAGCACCGCTTGCCGTTGCACTGTGCTTTCTTTACCACCTATTACGGAGATACGTAACAATAGAGCGGCGTCGACGACGACGACGATGTAAGAGAAGGATACGTACCGTAGTAAGTGGTACCCCAACCAACGACGGTGGGTCTAGCGCCAGCGAATCGCTCGTTCCTGTAGCGTATTTGCGGTAAACAGATCGGTATCACGTAAGGAGATTTTCTAACGGGCCTGGTCAGCTCGAGGACTGCGATGTCGTTGTAAAATCCAACGCGGGAGAATTTCGGATGTGCGTGAATCTTGCTGACCGTGTAGGTTTCAGGGGCAGACGGTTCGTCGTCCCTCTCGAGATCTATGTCACCAAGTCGTACGGTGAACTGCCTGGCAGCGAATCTGCGCGAGAACGTTCGACAAACCACTTTATCCGTTTTAGGCCGGCCGATTCTAACAACAAGTTTACTTACGAACGAAGAACTTACGGCCGTTGACGGTGATCTCGCGTGCAATGAGCCGCGGTGAGAATATGTCGCGGTCCGATAAGAGATCCGCCGCACCAAAACTCGGTGCGTTTCGAGCCGTGTAGGAATATCGCTGCCATCCAGGGCCACCTACCTGGTAGAGCTTCCTCTCCGCCGACCACTCGATACTTGCCCGAGTTTCTCACTCCGCATTCTAGTTAAACGGTAAAAGGGGAAAAATCGTCTTATCCTTGTGTTTATCCCCTAAGGGGTGTAAACTCCTTGTCGTTTGAATCGCGTGCTTACCTTCGTCATCTTGAATCAGATTATCGATGGGGCTTGCTGATCCAAGAAAGTTGTTCGAATGGTTCGTAGACGAGGACGAGGAAGTAGTTGACAAGCCAACAGAATTGGACGGCGTAGTGGTTGGAGGTGACACGGTCGGAGTCAAAGTGCCGGAGGGGGATGTAACGACGGCAGGGAAAAGTGGAATGGGTCGAGGTGTCTGATGCGGCTTCGTTGGGCGCAACGTCGGTGCTGGAATGATACCGGCTATCGGGCTGAAAATTCCACACGTATCCGATTTTCGTAGGCGAGCGAGCGAGTGTGCGAGTGTGCGTGCGTGCGTGCGTGCGTGCATGCGTGCATGCGAGGCGTGCGTGTGTGCGTGCGTGCGATGTAATAGCGATCGTGTAGTTATCTCTTTACCTGTGTACCGTTTCCTCGCTCTCCGTTTTGTCCGCTGATGGACAGCAAACGCCCGGCACGAATAAGCTTTTGAAACACAACGATTGCCTCAGTTTGGTCAAGTCGAGCAACAGTTGAGGGCAGTTGCTCAGATCTTGACACTTTCCGGGATTGCCATCGGCCGTGGTGCATCCAGTGGCGCTCACGGATTCCTTGTCCCTGACTTCCTGGCCGATCTCGAGCGGGGAAGAGTAGGAGGACGAGGACGAGGACGAGGAAGAGGAAGAGGAAGAGGAGGGTCCGATGGACGGCGAGGTTCGCAGGGGCAAACCCACTCCCCGTACCAACGGTGCGATGCTTTCAGTTACGTTGCGTCCTGAAAACGCGATATTAACCACCTGAACGTTAGAGGAAGGATAAGAGAAGAATGCAAGTAGTACCTAGAATATTTTTCGAGATGGTATATATAGCCGAGGGTAATTCCTTCGGTGGGTAGCTCGAGTTTTCCACGCCTCTGGTCATATTGACGATGTAACTGCCGACGGTGTTCAGCGCGCCTAACGTCTCAGAGATCGCGACCAACGGATCCGGCTGTTCTCCTTCCTGTTCTACTTTCGTTAATCTTACGTAAGGCCGAAGCTGCGTGTCCCTCCTTAAAGGAAAATGCCCTATGTTGGATCTTCGCGGACCACCGCCACCGGTATCCAACTGTTCCGTTTCTCTCCATCTTCGTATCGCAGGCATTCCGTACATCTCGCTGCTTCCGTATCTCTTTGCTCCTGCATAACGCGTGTATCTCGTTACAATGTCTTACGTCGTATGCAGCCGCTTTATCGATTACACTTACCGATATGAACACGATACCGCGCAATGTCTTCGGTATAAGACCAGGAATTCGTTACCAAACTCCAAATTACGCACAGTTCTGAAACATTCGTGCACACGCTGATACCGGCGTACATTGCAGCGCATCTCCTAAACAGCAAACATTACTCGAGATCGATCCCGCATTTTCCTTCTACGCTAAAGATAAATATTGCGAATTAACCGTGATAAAACCTGATTAAAACGACAATCGTTCGCGAGTGTTTGAAATGTTCGAATCACGCGGTCTGTTACGCTCGGTAAACGAACGACTGCTCCTCCTATACCGACCTATTAACACGATTTCCCGAGTTTCGATCGCGAGTCTAACGTCAGTAAAATCGATAGGAAAACTGCGTCGGCAACGCGCGAGAAGGTAACTCGATTCCTCGTGAAATCGAATCGGAAGTGTAACACGGTGCTGTCGGTGAAATTTCTTTGGTTCGAACCTATTGGCTGCTGATGTTTATTCGCAAAGAACGAGGAAAATCGCTGAAACGTCTCTGGTATCGCGAAATCCGATGGAATTCCCGTAACTTTCGCCCGTCCTCGATTACTAAATCGATTCCCCGTATTCTCTCGCCACGATCGCAACAGGAACGTAGAAAAGACGGTGAGCGAGCGAGAACATTTTCGGAATTAGTCGACGCACACGGTCTTCATCGATGGTGAAAGTTGCTGGACGAGAAAGCGCGCGCGCCTTTCTTCCGTTCGTTCACTGATTCATCGCCGATATACGCTCACGCACACGACGCGCACGACACGTACGACGCACGTGCACACGCATCAACGCAACAAAGAGGAGAAAGAATAGAAGATGGGGAGTCATAGAGACGAGGGAGGGAGGGAGATGATGGTTGCGTTGCGTTTAAATTTCATCTTACGGATGAAGCTAGAACGCGTCCAGCAAATTTCTCCGTGTTGAAACTGACGCGTCATCGCGTTACTATTTTCGCTCCATGAAAAACTGGGCTATCTGTATTTGTTAACAGTGTGGCGCTCGCGCGATCTACCTTTACTTTCATTCGACCGTACGAAACATTTTCACACTCTCTTTCGATCTTCTTCATCTGTGTCAATGTTCCCGCATTTTGTTCTTATCTCAAGGATTTTCCCGTACAACAGCGACGATACCTTTTCGCTATTCACATAATATCCTGCAGGCTGTTTCATGTATCTACAGCTCGAGTCTAACGATACGACAACGTTCAATTGCAATTGTTCTGTATAAACGCATTTCGAACGAACGTGTCTGTCGTACTGCATAGCAATTTAATCGCTTCGACGTTTCTGCATGTAAATCTAACGCGTTGATATTTCATGCGACACGAAAGTAGTACCGGCAATTCGAAAGAAATTCAAAGTACTGCCCTATTTTTTCACCACTAGTTGTGCGAGATCACGCGCGCAACGTCGCGCGTAATTAACCGCGTGTAAACCATCGAAACGAGATCCCACTTACTGAAAACGATAGACGACGACATCCTGACCCAGAGGAAAAAGTCAATCGATGCTTTTCACGGACATTCCAGGTGTTCTCTAACGTCACAACACACCTGATACCAGCGACCAGACACACCACGTCCAACTATTTCAACGGTAAGTTGTCACGACCGCGAAACTACCGGCGAATTGTCGGTCGTCTATGGAAATTCGACGATGGCGGGAGGAGGACCACAGAAAGAAACGAAGAACCACGCACGCGTATACAAACAGAGAGAGTGAGAGCGAATCAGAGCGAGAGAGGGGGATAGAGAGTACCTGGGGAAAGGATTGATAGAGAGAAAAGAAGGAGGGAAAGGATGAGGAGGATGAGGAGAAGGAGGTGAAGCATCGAAAGAAACGGGGGAGTAAATGAAAAGATTCAAGTGGAGGAAGGAAACTGTCGAATCGTGCAATCACGATTGAACCTCAGTCACGACGGTTGTCCGTGAAAAGACCTCGACACACTTTGTCTTCGACGGAGAATCGTTTTCTCACACTCTCCCATTCCCTCGGTCTTTTCTCTTTTCTTCTTCGATAGGCTGCCGCCATCCCTAACTCGATCCACTCACTTTAGGGAAAGTGTTCTCTTTCTACTGTGCGCATTTTTATTCACCCCTCGCTAAACTTTGCGATTGCTTTTGATTTTGGTAGACTTGGAAAGTTTCCTCCTCTAAACATTATGCGGGATGCGGATCAACGGTTTGTCGTTCATCTAAGGATTAAGAACGGATCATCTGTCGATTCGTCGAATTCATCTTCGATCGATTTCAAAACGAACAATTCTAATATGCCATAGATTTATTTATATCGTAATAGTTGTGGTCGCTACACTGAAACATGGTACGTGTCATTCACGTACGAACCTAGATTCCAATGTTACAAGATACACAGTTCTTTCTTGTGGAATTCAATGTACAAAGTGTTCAGTCATATCCTTACCGAGAATATGTACGTATCTCTACGAAGAATCGGTTAAAGGTACACGATGTAACTGTTTCTATTTCTACGGTATATCTTAATCTTATCGTTCTACAAGAATATATCCAACGATGGAAACGAATACGCATCATTGTCGTTTGAAATAAGTTGCAAAGAACAACAGATAGAACGCATCGTATGAATTGTAAGTGCGCCAGGGACAGAAGAACAAGGAAGTACATTCCCCTTCGAGCGTCCTCTCTAGATCCCTAAGATCATCACAATCGTATCTATTAACAAATGTACAAAAGTCCATTACATTTCAATATTACAAGTACACCGTACATTGTGTATACGTTTCGTGTGTTTTGCACAATGAATGCAACCGAGAAATCAATATGTTTGTCGCGATGGATTCGTCGTTCAAGCATAGTAAAATAGCAGTGGTAATAGTAATAGTAATAGTAGTGGTAGTAGTAGTAGCAGTAGTAGTACTAGTAGTAGTAGTAGTAGTAGTAGTAGTAGTAGCAGTAGTAGTAGTAGAGTAGTAGAATAGTTGTAGTAGTAATATAATAGTGATAGTACCACTTGTGTATTCCCTTTTATCATCGAATCGTCTAGGTGAAAAGATTCGACGAGACAACGCGAACTGGTGGTAGATTCGACGGTCCTTTCGAAAAGCTTTCCTTCGGTTTGCTTAAAAATTTGTTCGAAAATCAATTGTGAAAAATAGCAATGCGAATGTGAAAGATGCGTAAAATTTCGAAGACATACACGTCAACGAGAAATATTATTCGTGCATCGCGTGAATCGTGGTTTTTCTCAACATAATTATGTTTCCATTGAAACTATACGTACAAGAAATTTCTCGAGTATGATAAAATGTTGATTTGTCGACAATGTAAACAACAACAACAACAATAATAATAATAATAATAATTCGGTGTGCGTGTGTATACGTGTAAGTGAATGTGTGTTGGCATGCGCGTATATGCCTGGTGTTATGAAAACGCATCGATGCAAAGATCGCGGTTACTCGTTAAAATGGTATGAATTGTCAGAGGGACAAGATCAATATTTTCTCATGCTCGGCATGGACGATTTGTACGGGTCGAAACGATCGTACGACGGTGCTGTTCCAGGTGCCGTAAGTCCCATAGATTGGATAGGGCCACTTTGATATGTCGGTGGTACCGGGTGTCGTAACGTATTTCCCATGCTGCTTGAATTGCTCCATCTAAAATTCATCGATTCAGTGGTCTCGTTTTTATCCGAGTGAAATTGATCTGTGAGAAAAATGATAGAAACGAATCACCTCGCTCGCGTACCTATTTACGTTCTCGGACGATCTAGAACTCCAACTAGATGGCTCGTTTCGTGGATCTCGTGTTCCGCTACTCGGCACGGAATTAAACGATTTCGTAGACGGAGGTCCGGAGTGCCAGCTGCTGGTTGTCCGATTGCTTTCCACGTAACGGCTGTCACCTATAAAAACACGCGTACAACATGCATCGAGACGTTAATCTTTCGTTTGATCATTTTTGTTTTTCTGAAAATCTTTTCTACTAACGTGGAGTGCTAGAACTCGTAGGTTTGAAGCTTTCGCTGTACCGTGTATGACTATCCCTGGAGCTTCTATGCGTATCCGTATCGGAACGTCGGACATCGCGGTCACGAGTGTAAGTAGTTGTACTTGCACGTTCATACCTGTACAAAACGATTTCTTTTTCGTTGGAAAGTCAAAGTGGGCCAGCGGCGTTGACTGGTTCGTTCTTCAATTTACCTTTCCTTAACTTGCCGAGGGTCGATAGACGTCGTTGCCGTACTAAGAGCTTCTCGGCGAACGATCACTTCTCTTCCACGAGATACCTCCGAAAAGCTTTCCGGGCGAGTACTGCGCGAGGTGAATTCGCTACTGCGTTTAAATTCTTTCTTCAACCCCAAGTCTTGAGCGGATCTATAATTCGTTAGAATGTCGCATATCGTCAGTTTCGCTTTTTCTTTCTTTTTCTTTGCGCATTGTACCGAAGAGAAAGGAAAGAAGGAAACACGTTTTCTTACCTGCTTGACTCGTAGCGAGTAGGCGGCGATGCGTCCAATCGTCTATCCGAAACGCGATCCAAAATTTCGCTGCGACGATCGCTCACTCGTTCGGGAGTGTGTCTCCGACTATGCTCGGTAGCCATACGCTTTCTATCCGGCTCCACGTACATGTCCCTTGGATCCCTTCTGTCGCTGGAAGATCGCTTAATCGATGGTGGCGGTGGAGCGCGTCTACTCTCTTCTAATCGCAATTGTTGCCTCTTCAGTTCCAACCTTTCCCGTTCTAGCTTCTCCCGTTCCAATTTCTGACGTTCCCGTTCAAGTCGAAGCAATTCGGCTTTCTCCTGTTCGATTCTCTCTCTTTCCCTCCGTAATTTTTCTCGTTCTCTTTCCAACCGTGCAGCCTCTTCTCTTTGCCTGCGTTCCACTTCTCGTTGTCGCTCCATATCTTCTCTCCTCCGCCGTTCCTCTTCACGAAGCATTCTCTCTCTTTCGCGTAACCTTTGCCTCTCTCGTTCCTCCTGAAAATATACGTGTATATAAATAAAAATTCTCCCACCTCTTTTGTAATAGTTCTTTCAATTAATATCGCTAGATCTAGTAGCTCCCCCCCCCCCCTCCTCCTCACACACGCACGCACGCACGTACGCAGCCGAACACACACGTTCACAGAGGCGCATTTACCCTGATCTTGGCGAACGTCAACACGTCGTCGCGTCTACGTCGTTCGCGGCTACGGGATCGAGTGTGAGACCGATGATGATCCCAGGAACGAATTCTCTTCTCGTCGCGCCTTCCTCTATCGCTCTCTGGCTTTTTGCTAGTCGATTTTGTAGAACGGGAATCGTTGTCCTTCGAGGCTTCGTCTTTCTTCTCTTGCACCTCTGCCGTTGCCTTCTTGCTCTCGACATTCTCGTTGCTCTTTTCGTCCGACTTTTTCGCTGTTACGATACATTTTACAAACGTAAATGTCACTTGCCGTAGATACAATTTGTCTATCACGTAGGTAGTGGTAGTCACTCACTTGCTTCTGATCCTTTATCGTCCGTTTCCTTTTTCGGTTCCTTCTCCTTCCGATCGCTAATATCGTGATTATCCTTCGTCACCTTGTCCTTCTCTTCCTTCTTTTCTGATTTTCCATTTGTAGTATCCCGTTTACGCATATGACTCTGCTGAGTGTCGCCTTTCGCCTTTAAACATAAACGGGCATAGAGTGAGAGAAAGCACTCGTCCTTCCAAGGATCCCGCCGGAGAACGGGAACATTTTCTTTTTCTTGTCGCATCTATTAATACCTTTTCGACGGATATCACACGTCCGTGAAGTTCAGTTCTGTGTAAATGTTGTATACACTTTGCGGCATCCTCGCTAGTCGACATGGTCACGTATCCGTAGCATCTTGCGCCAGGAGTTCTCGCGTTTGTAACCACTTTCGCGCCTATAACTTTTCCGTATTTCGAAAATATTTGCTTCAAGTCTGTTGCCCGAGTACTCGACGATAATCCGGATACCCATAAATTTCTACTGCTTGCATTCACGGGGCTGATTTGCGAAGTCTTCTTGTCTACGTAATCAATCAAATCGTACAAAAATCAGATGCAAAAGAAAGGCACACGCTTATCCGATAATATCGTGTAGTATCGTCAAACGTTTCAAAATCGAATTGCGACACAGCACGAAGAAAATTTACCTTTGTCGTCCCGTTTCTGACTCTTGTTGCTAGACTCCACACTGAAAATAATTAATATTTTCATTACACCTGACTACAACGTTCGAATTTATTTCTTATTACGTATGAAAGGTAATATTTTAGAAACTATGACTTTTCTTTCGAGGCTTAATTAGGTACCTCTGTAACTATGTTAAGCGTATAAATTTGGCTAGCAACTTTTATCTTTATAATGACATCGCTATCATCATCATCATCATCATCATATCGTCATATTCATTATTATCGCCATCGTCGTTGTCGACTACGTCGAAGTTGTCGTCGTCATCGGCATCGTCATACATCATTGTAATCATCATTAACGACTTCATCACCATCACCATCATCATCATCATCATCGCCGTCGTTAATATCTTCATCGCCACCATCGTTATTAAAAATAATAAAAAGAACAGCAGTAACAACAACAATCATAATAATAGCAGCAACAACAACACCGACGATGATAGCAACGGCAACAATAATTAGAAATTCGCTTTGATAATCACTTGTGCGTCGTTGTATATGTTAATTTGTTAACTGTTTACTCGAATTACTATGTTTTCACTGTGGTTGAATCCAGTTCTGATCGTTCATGTGTAATGAAAGTATGTCCATGTGGGAGATACGTTTGCACAACGTAACGAGAATCCCTGTTACACAAGCTGTCCAAAAAGAGAATATCTCCTTGATGGTTCTTCTTGGAGGGTACACTTCTTGTCAAGTTGTAACTATTGTATCGACACGTACCGCTTGATGTCTATTGCTTGATGTAGCGTTAAGGTTCTATCGAGTGCACAATTTACCTCGATAGATACTAATGATCTTGTGTTTACCATGACCTCGATGAAACTGCTGCCTGTTCTACAGAAACGAATATCTTGGTCGGACAGATCGAAATCACTTTCATCGGCAATCGTGGAACGTATTGTAACGCACTATCGAAAAATATTCGTTTAGGAAAATTTACGAACGCTTGGTTCAAAGTTTGCTAGCCAATTTCTCGATTTCTTAACATACTTTCCAGAGTTAAGAATTACAGCCTAAACATACGACAGCGGAAAGGAATTTCGTATGCGATTGAAAAAAAGGGAATAAAGTAATCTTGCGTGCGAGTTTGATGAATAATTCAGCTTCGAAATCCATCGGTTCGAGAGTATTTTATCCTGATGGTATTGTATGCGGCGGAAGAGCATCGCTAGCATAGAGTTGTGTGACATTTCGTTGTCGTACCACTGTGAACCGTTTTTAGCAATGAGAGACCAACCTCTTGCTTCCGTCTCCACCACCGTCCTGCTTGCTCTTCGTCCCGACGTTTCCACCTGATGCCGTCCCTTCCTTGTTGTTGGCGCCGGCTTCTGCTCTGCCGCTCCCTTTAGAGTCTCCCTTCTTGTTGTTCTCTTCCACTTTCTTCTTCTCTCCTCCATCTGCAGAGACAATCAAGGTAGCATAGTCACTTTCTGCGAAGCCAGATTTCTTCTCCCTCCCTAACACTCCTGCTGCTTAGTGGCCTCTATTTCCTGCATGGAACTTTCCCGAACCACTAACAGATTGCGGAGTAAATTATGATGAAGATCGCATGATCGCAACATCACAAATTCGCTCTTCAATGGCATAATCCATAGCGACCCTAATTTATCTTTTTTTTTTTACGTTCTTTTTTTCTTTCTTTTTCGACTTTCTAACATTAAAGTTACCTTTGTACCTTTATGCGTAAGACTATGAACGGAAGCCTAAATCGAAAGTGAACATTAAAGGGAAGTGGGAACAGAAGAGGGCGGACATAAGGTATGAAGGATCAAGAAGGAAGAAAGTGCATAGGCGACGTTACGCTGATTATTCTGCAATTTCTGCGATAGCCAAATGGTTCGCGGGTGAAAAATTTGTCAAAGGACATGATGCGGCTATTGTATACGTCTGTAGTTCGAAGATATCGATATCGCCGGTGTTCATATCCGGGGAAGTTATGATCATATTACTGGGAAGATATTCTCGGCTTGACATACACTTGAGTCTTCATGTGTCCACATAATTTGGAGGCTGAACGATCCAACGATGCTCTATGCGGTTAGGTAGAATTAAATGTAACGTTTATATCAAACTTTAGCGTTAACTAATACTTATAAACTAGCACTTATGGGATAAACTCTTTATAGTACATAGTTGATATAGACTGCGCGCAAGAACGTCGACAGATGTACGTTTCATTCTGGCTGAAACCTCGTCGATCGTCGTTGCCATAATGATTTGCAGTTACATTGCTGCGTGCCACATGTCCACGTAACACAAACGGTTGCATCGTATCCTGTACATATGCTTATCCGCAAATATATAGAGCTCGAAGAACGGGCGTAAGATGAAGCATAAAGTGCAACTTTGTAGATGAATCCAGCACGCTCGTGATTTTGGATAGATGAGGTTTCTTATACACGTAGATAAACAACTCCCTTAGTCTTGATACCACACACTTAAGTAACTTACTCGTGACCATAAACAAAAGTAGTGCTATATCTATTCCTTGAGATCTTATGTCTACATGCATATACATATACATACATATATATATATATATATATATATATATATATATATATATATATATATATATAAACACGTATGTATGTATATACACGTACGTCTATGTATGTATGTATGTACCTACGTATATTGTTATGGAATTCAATGTACTGCTAAACTTACCCTTATGCCTATCGTGAGACTCTGTCTGTAACAGAAAAAGTAGATTACGCGTTAATGCAATTTTCGCTTTTTAAACGTGCCCTTTAGTCATAACTTAATTCAATCTGTTACCTCCTCGGCGAGGAGGTTTTCTTCATCTTCCCCGATAGTTAGATTGATGGAATCTTCATTGTCGATACCATTAGCCTCGACGGTAGAAGCTGAATTTGTTGAGGTTTGATTTGCCATGGTAGTTGCGTCAGATTCTACTTTCTTTTCAACAGCTTGGATATTTTCGGATATCTTATTCGAATGATTCTTAAGCTCTTGTTGTTTGTGTCCTGCTTCCTTATTAGCATTGCTTTGAACTTCACCTTGAGCCTCCTAAAATAACTCTTTCTTTTCCATTTCCAACCTTCTATACAAAGATATTATAACCATTCTTTCTTTCTATCATGTTTACCTCTATCTTGGATACTGTTACATCTTCTTCCATGGTTGGTTTCATTTCTATTTTCACTTTTCCTTCGTTATTATCCGTTCCCTCCACAGCTTCTTCTTTTTGATTCTCTAATGCATCAACAGATTCATCCAGGTTCAGTGTACCAGTTACTAAAAGTAAAAAGAAAATATGAACATTTTAATATGATTACAAATGAGAGTCACTTTGAATGTTATTTATTTTCTTTAACCAAAGTTTAATATTAGGATAACCTACCGCTATTTTTTCTTGGGCTAACTTTGCAAACTCCACCGCATGGCACAATCAAATACTCATCAGGATCTTGCCCTTCGTCTGTTATAGACTTACATATGAAAATAAAAACGAAGTTACCATGCTTGTAAAAATTAATGATAACTAAACATGGTGAAATGGTAAAATTACGGAATTACAAATGATGCTTCAACTAATTAAATATAATTAAACAACAGGACCTGCGCTACAAAAACACTGTTATAACGATTATTCGAAAAATAGATTTTTCTTTATCGTATACTAAAGTATAGTTATAACGGAAACTATCAATGGAACGAAAGGGGTTAAAATGGCGTTAAAACAGCGAGCAGTATTATTAAAAAATGCTTAGAGATAACAATTTAAAGAGATAAGAAAATTTACTTTGGAAAGACGTTCGAGAAGTGCAGCTTTATTGCCAGATTTGTCTAGTCCGCGCCGCTCAAGTTCTGTCTTTAAATCTATAACTCGTAGCTCGGTGAGCTTTTTTCCTTCGACATCGGCCATTATTCTCATATAGAAGTGTCCGACACTAGTCACGCTTGTAGTTTAAAATCTATCGCTCTTGTATACAGAAGATTACGAACCAATTCTTACAACATATGCACAGTGCTGTATAACAGAATTACGTGTATAAAAAAAACAATCGAAGGATTTTTTAAAAATCACAAATGCAGAGTTACGACGACAACACACTTCGAGACGAACCATCCATCGTCGTCGCCATTTAACGGAAATGACCGGAAGTAGTTCTCACATGAAGTAGATAGAATAGCCAATCTGAAAAATTAAGAATACCGATCCATTGAAAACTTACTAGGACATCGTTTCTTCCTCTAGGTAATTTTTATTTTCGAATGAGGGGATGTGTGAAATCGAAAATAATAAAATACCAAAATATGGAAATATAACACTTCAAATGTACAAGTGACATACTGTGAAGCAAATGAACAATGTTTCCGACAACTCCAGTTCCAGTAGAAGAATCTCCGTTCTACTAGTTACAATTTTGAAAAAATTTGTTCTAACCAATTGAACGAAATTTACAAAAAAAAAAAAAAATGAAATGAAATTGTATGCATTATTAAAATTTAGCAATATTGTACGTTGAAAGTTTCAAAGTGTTTTACAATTTTGTACAGTGCTATAACGTACCATGTATAGTCAGTTTTGTTATCATTTAACGAGAAATGTGAATGTGACGTATCGATTTGTATATGCATGTCATATTTAAAAGTGAATACGTTCCTTTTACGTGATTCGTGCACATATTTATAGACATAAAAAGCACTTCTGTTTAATTAACTTGCCATTATGCCTGTAAGTAACATTATTTAATGTGATACTAAATTATAAGTTTACGAGTTCATGAATGTATCGTTAGGGCGTCTCCTCTAACCTGATTAGAACTCGAGTTATCACATTTTGTTTGAACTTTATTCTTGTCGTTATGGAAGCTTGAAAATACACTCGATTTATATTTAAGCATTTGAAAATGAAACCTACAATTTGTTGCACATCTTTTATTGCAATACTGTAATATTTCTCACTTGTTTGTTTCAGGCATATCACTCCAGTTTCATAGAACATAATGGAAACATTGGTAATATGGCACTGTTGCCAATTAGAACACATTTTAGAGGCCCTGCACCTCCCTTTAACAATAAAGATCAGGATATAATCGACGAGGCATTGTATTTCTTTAAAGCAAATGTATTTTTTCGAACGTATGAAATTAAGGTATCACCCGCGTATGCATCTGTGCTTGTAACTCAGTTTTACCTTTAAATATTTAAGCGTTTTCTTATTTCAGAGTGAGGCTGATCGAGTTTTAATTTATATCACTTTATATATTACGGAATGTTTGAAAAGATTACAGAAATGTGCAACTCAAGCTCAAGCAACAAATGAAATGTACTCTCTTGCTATTTCAAAATTTGATATTCCTGGTGATCTTGGTTTTCCTCTAAATTCTGTATATGCAAAGCCAAGTAATCCAATGGAAGCAGGTAAATTTATATTATTCTATATAGCAAATGGAATATTATATCTTTCTCATTGTTATTATAGATACCATGAGGCAATATTTGCAGCAAATTCGACAAGAAACGGGGGTTAGGCTTGTAGAGAAAGTATATGGCGAGGACGGTAAGCCAAGCAAATGGTGGCTCTGTTTCGCGAAGAAGAAATTTATGGATAAATCGCTATCCGGTCCTGGACAATAAGACGTACTTTTTAATATCATTTTTAGAATATGTATACTGAAACAAAAAAAAGAATGATAGAAATACGTCACACCAGATTTAGCTAAATTCTAATCTTGCATAAACTTGCAAAAGAAAGGAAAATCGATAAATTTATAAATTGATTGTTATATAAAGATTTTTTTGAAGTAATTAAATCACACGCATAATTAATTAAAATTACATATACAATTAACCCTTGCAACTGTTTTACCTCGACGGAAAAATCGGGTTATATAAAGAGATGGATTAGGAAAGAAACGTTTATTTTCCACAGGATATGCCATAATATTGATAGAAATATGTGTAGTATATCAATGAAATGGCATATCATGTACACACGAAAATTAGCATTACAAACGTTTATATAAATTATCGCTTCCTGCGAAGCGACAATGAGTTTCTTCTCAACCAGGCTGCACGACGCGAACCACCGATAGTTTGAGAGTAACGATGCCCCTTTCCTAAACCTCGCGAACTCCTGCCAGCTGACGTCTTTCCACGAAGTTCACGATGTTTATGTACCGCGTTACATACCCAATTCACTTTTGGATCATTACGAATTGCCTGAAACAAGTATAATTACAAACATTAATTACATGTTGCTTATCGTCGTCTTATCAAAACTTCCGTTAGTTTGATCGATTCAGACATCCAAGGAAGATTAAAAAGAATCACAATTTTTCATTAACGTGTAATAATGTCATCATTTTGTATATAACGTATAGAGATATTGGTAGAGACAATTGAAATTGAGAAGAACAAAGAAAAACAAAAGAAGTTACCTTATGTGCAGGGTCAATCAGAATAACTTCGTAATATTTGTACGAAGAGTCTTGAGCTACCCAGTAACTGTTCAAAACTCGCAGACCTCCGCAACGGCGGCCAACACGTTCCTAAAAAGATAAACAAAAAAAAGAATTTCTCTCTCTCTCTCTCTCTCTCTCTCTTTCCATCTCTAGCTGGATTTGAAACATTATGAATTTACCTCTGCAACTGACTGCAACTTTCTAGTAGGTTTCAACTGATTAACACCATGACTTTTTGGTTTTCCATAAGTTGCACCTTTGGGAACAGGACGTTTACGACCTCCCCTCCTCACACGTATTCTAAATATGACAAAACCTGCGTATTGAGAATAAAATTTCTCATCTGTTATGCATTAATTACACAAATTTTGTATTGTTTAAATGAACAAAGAAGCTGTATCAGAATTTTCACATGTATCACCATTATAAACGTAAGAGTGGTGCATGAATTCTCATCATATGTATGTACTTTTGTATGTGAAAATAATAAAAGGAACACAGAGACAGTATGGGGATAAAATGACAGAAATTTAGCAGGTAAAGAAGATTGGTCTACCTTGACCTAAGAAGTATAAGGAAGTAAAGAAGTATAAAGGGCGTGTGAATTTAGGTATTCCTTTAAGAAATTGCGATTACATACCTTGTTTAGCCTTATAACCTAAACGGCGTGCTTTATCTGGTCTTGACGGTCTGGGGGCACGATGCATTTTAGTCAACTGACGATACTGCCAACATCTGACACGAAGCAAGAAGCGGAGCACATCGCTCTGCTTTTTGCGGTACAATTCTTGCATGTACTTATACGCGCCCATGTTGAAACCCTGAAAATCGGATTGGAATTTCAATATTACAAAAAAGAATAAAAGAACAAATAAGAAAAAGTGAAGAGAAAGTTTGGTGGCTACATGTGAAATTATTTGAGAACAATATCCGAGGAAATATGCAACAAAAGAGGAAATCCGACGTGTTGAGGGGGTTAATCTCTTTAAAGTAATAAATATAATCGTTCTCGTGAAAATAGTATTTAAGATTATACGAAGATTTTGTAGAAATGCGTTTGATAATAAATTTCTCCAGCACGCGGTCCGGGAAAATGTTTGGATTGTTAAGATATAAGAGGATTTCAAACAAGTCTCACTTACCTTCCACGATTGGAACAGAAGGAAAGGCTCTGTTTCAATAGCGTCGACCTATCAAGTCATCGTGTTGTTAATAGTCAAGATAGCGTACTCGATGCTGTAAACGTGTATGATGATAGATGACGAGGACATCTATATGAAAACGAGTTGTACAAGGTTTCCGTAGAAATTTTGTACGTGTCGGTAAAGTAGGAAAAGGGAAAGAAAATGAAATCCAACTTGTTATTCGATTATATCGTATGTACACGCGGTAGATAATTTTACAATCGACGGGACGAATCGATTTGAAACGTTTGAATTAAAGAGTAGAATGTTTAAGGTTTAAGGTGATTCTAATGAGTGGGGGCAATAACAATTTTTCTGTAATCTAAGAAGAATCAGATAATGATGGATATATTCAACATGACATCCTTTTATCATTCTTTTCGTTAAAACTGTTGTTGTTATGAAAATTTGAAGGGATGTTTAACAGCAATTCGAATCAGTTGACGACGAGGATCAGAGGATAATAATGCGAGAGAGGATGATGATAGATCTCGAAAGGAGAGAAATTTTGGAGGGAAGGCAGGTGCGTGCATGTACGAAGGTGACCTTGTCGTGTCGTGAGATGGAAGTTGAAAAAAGTAAAAAGCCGATGGTGAAAATGTTAGGCAGCCGCAGAAACAAGCGGCGCATTTCTGTTATCGAGCGACCCGGTGACCTCTCGTCGAGGAATTGATTATTTCAGGAGAGGTAGCACGAATAAGTGGTAGGTAAGGAGACGACGTAGTCCACGATGGAGAGTCGTTCGGATAGCATAAAAGATCCAATTTATTATCCGCCGATGCAAGAAAGGAACACAGAAGAAATCGGAACGATCGAAAGGAGCAGAAGTTCCGGAGGTAGTAATCAGGAGCTTGGGTTCGAGGAGAGCAACGCGTTAAAAGTACCGCGGAAATTTATCACGAATTGGCGGCAAGCTTGCGATCGCACGCGCGACAGAACGAAAGATTTGCTAAAGAGGTGGCGAACTATATCGAACACCGTCGATGAGATCGTTAACGTTCCCGTTTCGGACAAGGAATTGGACCATCCTGGCTGGAGCGTACACGTTTGGAGTAAGCCTTTCTTTCTCTAATTGTTGTTGCTGTCGTTGTACGAAACGAACGCTAAATATAGGGTAGGAAGATACGGAATAAAAATAGAATCAATCGAGGAAGGGAGAATTGATAAGAATTTGCCAACGGAAGGAACGATTTTATTACATATATATGTGTGTGTGTGTGTGTGTGTGTTTATTATTGTTGTTTATGTCACTATGTTGAGTCTACATCACTGAAATATTCTTCCTCTTTTTCCCTGTTTGGTTGTCTGGATTTTGTTTTCTCGTTTTCTTCCTCTTGTGTGTTTTCGGTGAAACAGCGACTTGGGTGAGTCGATATCCCAGCGACGAGAATTTAATCGCCGTTACGGGAAGAAGCGGTAAGGAAGGAAAATTGAAAGATTTGGCGGCAATTCAGCTGGACAAATTCACGCATTTTTTCGTCTATCTTTTGGATCACGACAAAGATGGTTTCATCGGTCGAAAAGATTTTCGAATGTTTTCAGAGGTATACCGTGTATATGTGTATGTATATATCTATGTCCCCTACATCCTATCAGGTAAATGAAAAAGGGAAACGGTATGTTGGAAATGTTTTGAAAGCGATTGAGAAGATTTGCGGATTGGTCGTGGAACGGACCCGAGTACTTACGTTTAATGGAGGTTGAGCAAGGATTGGCCGATTTGATCCTCGAAGAGAAGACCGAGGAGAGTGAGCGAGAGAAGAAGATCAGCCTGGAGGAATGGTTGTGTTGGTGGGCTCGTATCGTATCACCAGTTGGTGGGGCAACTTACAACGATATTCCGTTTTGGCTGAAAATTTTGCCGCGAATATTCTTCCTCGCTATCAATGGTTCTGCCACGGGAGTGATTTCGATGAAAGAACTCCAATCATTTTACGGATCCGTTGTCGGGCTGGATCCCGAGAGGATCTCCAAGTGTTTGGATGTGGCGTACAACTCGCTGACTTCGGTAAAAACCTGTATTATGCTAATATATTCTATTTATATGTAAAAAAAAAAACGAAAAAAAACGAAAAAAAACGAAAAAAAAAGAAAAAGGAGAGAAGGTGTGCGGTTCGGTTCCGATTCACTTTTAATTACATAAGCTATTAAGAGTGTAACAGTTGAGTCGTAGAAAATGCAAGAAAAGAAGAGAAATTAGAATAAGATAGAGTAGGAAAGGGAAAAGATGAGTTAAAAGAATCGTGTTTTGTTGTGTTTTCTTCCTCAGAACGGAGACTACCCGCTCGGTTGGCCGCAGTATCAGCTCGTGTTCGCCAACTTTTTGTTCGGCCGTGGCCCTTTCGGACCAGGAGAACATTTCCTCGGTATGACGGATTCCTGCCTAATTCGGGGCAATAACGTACCGTTTCCGATTGATTATTCCGCAATGAATACGCCGAAAGATAAATTGGAAGTGTACAGGCCACATTGTAGGAGTACTCGACGTAGCATAGCAGTTTGAAAAGTAACTAGACTTTAGATCGTTAACATTATCGCTACTTTTCATACAAAATATATATCAACATATTCACCGAGAGTTTGGCAGTTTATTCCCTAACACGAACAAACTAATACATAGATATGTACATATGTGTTTGTGTGGGTGTGTGTGTGTGGGCGTGTAATTAGAAAGTATTTGGTAACTGTTTCGGTTGGTTTAATCGTCGTACCGAAATAATCATCGATCGATGCAAATCGATCGTCGATCCGATGTTACTAATAATTAAAGTGTGAGTTCGGAAGGAGAGAGGAGTCGGTGTCTTCTCGCGCAGCGGAGAAACCGTGAGAGAAACGTGCCAGTATTTGGGGTTTTGCTCAGGATCTCGCCGCATACATGTTCGTGTCTGATTGACAGAGGTGAAGAAGTGTGTAACGCTGAAGTGGTAAATCGTCGATAAAGTTTCTTCTTAAACAGTTTTTGCCCAGACTCCAAGTACGAACGATTCGATCTCGCACTCGTTCGTACCTCTTTCAATTCGAAAGAGGCCGTTCTCGCCCCATTGCTGACCCCAGGAGTTAACGATCAACTGGAAGAGAATAATTAATTAGAGAAAAGTATAATAATTAAGGGGAGGAAGGGCGATGAAATTACCCAGAATTTAATCAGGGAGCTGTCTGAAAACTCTTCTCCCCATCCGATAATCCTAACCGAGTGGTAGCCAGAGTCGTAGGCCTCGACGAGGGGCGTGTGTCTGTACACTCCCGACTCGTATGAGAAGAAGTCTTGATAGACCCGCATGGTGGCTAAGGGGGGCACAGACGCATCGATCTTTGTGTTTTTTTTTTTTTTTTCAATGAAAATTTTGACAAAATTGGACGCAATGCCCAACGGTGATAAAATTACCTTGCACAGGTCCGGAAGTTAGAATCTCTTGCATGACGTCAGTCTCGTTTCTCAGTCGATAAGACGGCCCTACTTTGTACAACTCCGTTCGAAGCGGATTCATCGAAGGAGGACATCCGGCGGTATTCAGGTCTGTCCTCTTCCGAATCTTGCACGGCTCGTCCGAGCCTGTCCATGGATAGCAGTTCTTGTCGACCAGACTGCGAAAAGTGAAGAGATATTACACGGTATATTTATAAATATTATTTCATAGTACACATGTGTGTATGTGCGGTATAGTGTGAGTGAGTGCGGTATATTTGGGCTACGTTATAGTAGTACCTGCAACACTTTAGAAAGTTGCGCGGCTCGGGGTCGTCGATGGTTGTCGGTAATGGGAGAAGGAAAGAATTACCCGAATTTTCGCATGTACAGCCATGCTCTGTCCAAGTAGCCGCCGTTGCAGCCTCGCTGTTCCTTGTTATTGTTGCAGGAGAGTAAGTGCTGCGCGCTGAGAAGTACGGCATCCGTACCCTTGCTCATCACGGCGAATCTATCGGATGCGGTTTGCGCGGTGGAAATTGCCCAGGATGCGCCACACCAACCTTGATCCTCCACGCCGGAAATCTCCCGAGGCCAACGAGTTCTCGCGTCGAACTCTCGTGGCAGTGTTTCCGGATCGTAAATACGTTGTACAGAGTTCATCCTGTAAACCTTTCACCAACCGATCTCCGTCTTAATCGAATCGTATAGTTCGCAACGCGAAAACAACTTGAATGAAACTTCTTACCGATCGCGACGGATTCAAAGTACCTAGCCGAAGTTGCACACCCTCCTTCAGCGTTCTACCCCAGAACTCGGAATAATTTCGTGCTCTCCAGTTCACCGATAGACTGTTCGAGTTGATCTCGCTGATCAGTTTTGGCTCTTGTAAGCATCTATTTTGTTCGCACGACACTACGTCGCGTATACATGTGCTAAAAGAACGGCAAGAGTGGTAAGAATGCAACTATATGTACTCAATGGAAAAGGAAGGAAGCCCTTACCATGTGTTGCAATTGATCTTAAACGTTTTTCCGTGGAAATAAAATTTCCCTTGAAAGTAGCATCCTGAAAATAATCGTGCAACAGAGTAGGACGTGGAATATTTAATTACACTCATAGGCAGAACGAAGTTACGTTAATTACGAACGGCTTATCTCTTCCGGTCGTGGCGATGTCGTGGTCGTGGTCGTGGTCGTGGTTTCAATCCCCTTACAGTGGCTCCAGTAATCCGGACAACAGTCCTCCTCGCTGCGTCGATCGCAGAATTCGTCACAGTAACACATGGTGCTCAGAATCGGAGCGCTGCACTCATCCTGGCGACCCGGACAACATTTACGCGGTGGATATCTGTCGGCGCAATACGGACCAGCGGGTAGTCCCGAAAAATCGGGCACGCCGTTCACAATTGACACCACCAGCACGAAAACGCCGCACACCAGCTTTTCCCAGGGTTGCATTTTTCACACGAATTGATCGGTCTAGTACAATCGTTCGAGAACTTTAAACGACCGTTTTCCTTCGATTGATCTTACTCTAAAAAGGGCACCGTTTTTCTTCCCATTCAACTCCACTTTCTTTCGACCTGTCAAAGGTGGAGGAACGCGCGCCTAGATTCTCGCCGAGGTGTTCCGAGTTCTCGTTACACTTTATTCGGTGGCCGCCTTCAACTAGGTGGTATTCGGCAACAGCTGGCAATGACTAACGACAACGATGCCAACTGTGCGCGAGTCATCCGGTCTGCTTTAGACGTGTTTCAAACGCGTTTTATGTCTCTGTTCCTCGTTAAATGTCGCGCAAGATTCACCGTTTTGCACGAAGCTCACGAAACTCGTCCAACCAACTCGGCGAAGACGACCACTGTTTAGTTAATTAAACTAGATTAGATCAGAATAAATTAGGCTACAGAGATCGAAATGATCAAACATTTGTGGAGATTTGTGGACATTTGTGGACATTTGTGGACATTCGTGACGCTCCTTATTGGACACGCGTTATATCTAATATTAATGCAATTTACCAGACTGGAACGTGTCGCGTCTACAGTTTTTTCTTTTTTCTTTTCTTTTTTTTTCTTTTTGTTTCACCTCGACTAACCGTCACGCTTCCTAAAGTAATGCCTTCTTTTCTTTCGCGTGTGAAGCGACGCGCGACATTTCTGCATTCTGCAGCACCGTGGAGAAGATCGTCGTTCTCCAGTATCGAAGAATTTTCGGTCTATTAGCTCCTACGTAGATAGATTTCGAGTACGTATGAAACGGCGGCAGGCGGCAGGCGGCAGAATACCGAGCAACCAACCACGATCTTGACCCGTTTCGTTTCATTAGAAACAGACCACAAGCGAGATAACTACTATACTGGCCAAGAATAAGCTAGTCCACTCTGCACGGGAATTAAGAGCAATCCTACTCGAGTATCAGACGGCCGCTTTTCCGGAGATTTCGCGTTCCGATTTACGCGGTGGCGTAATCCACACCTCGATCGTTGCGATGTTGTAGTGTTCTCCACGCACGTTGTTCAGACGTGCCGTGCACTTCGCGTCACTCTCACTATTACTATCTATTACTAAATGAGAAAGTATGCACAACCTTCTTCCATCGAACGATCATTAAAATGGAGGAATGAATGATCCGCCAAGGAGAAAACAGGACGCAAAAAGTAACGTACGATGTACGATATTGTGACAAACCCGATGTCGTTGTTACTCGTTCGTTGTTTCCACGCGGATCGTTTAACTCGCGTTCAAAAATAATTACGTGTCACCGCGTTTCGTCGTATCAACACGTCCACGATGATTCATGTAGCTATTGCTTATTCCTCGATCTTACTAAGTTTCTCCTCTTTCTTTCACCGTTCTCAACGTGAGATACTACAGTCGCGCAGAGATCGTTATCGTTGATTCGTAAAGAAGGACCGTTCCGCAGGCTGATGGACGTTCAACGTTCGAATTACTTCGATCTACGCTGATGTATTATATATTCGGTATTGCAGATACATTCGCTGATCGCGCGTGTCATATTCGATCGGCGCCTTTGGAATTCGAACAATTTTTTATATACGAACAATCGAAGGATGTCACTTGGTTGTCGAAAGAGCAATTAAGCCAGCCTTCTCTTGAGTAACTAACAGAATCGATCGAGCCGAATTACGTAAAGATATATCGCGATGCTCGTGATAACAGCTGGATCGTAGTAACGCTAGCCCCTTGACCTACGATTTCTTTTACCGATTATATACATCTAAATGTCAGTTATTTACTGGTTTAGGACGTAGAAACGATTCATTACTTACTCGAGCAATACCGACACCGAGAATATTATTCCGATTTTTTGTATAATTACAACAAGGTGGGCGTACGCGACCGGAGGCTATTTTAAAAATGTCTCGATCGGAGAGAAGGAGATTTAAAGAAGAGAAGGTTAGTGGAATCGTGTATGTATTTTTAAGCAGAGTCGAAGATTTCGTACGGTGTAGCAGAGAGGTCCGTTAGACGTATCGATAAAACGAACAAATGGGCCACCATCGTGTAAACATTCTAGCTCG